>MDKI01241926.1:0-13960 GCA_005239505.1 Nicotiana paniculata
TTGTCCCGCAGGTGAAATCAAGATTGCCCCTATCCCGATACCTTTCGCATTGGCTGCCCCGTCAAAGAAAATTTTCCAGGTGTCAGCGCCTTCCGAGATTACTTCGATGGAATTGATTTCTTCATCCGGAAAATAAGTGCTCAAGAGCTGGTATTCATCATCGACCGAATTTTCAGCTAGATGATCAGCCAATGCTTGAGCTTTCATAGCTGTGCGAGTGACATAGACAATATCGAATTCTGTGAGCAAGATTTTCCATTTTTCTAATCTTCCGGTGGGCATTGGCTTTTGGAATATGTACTTCAAAGGATCCAGCCTCGTGATGAGGTAGGTGGTATAAGCCAGCAGATAATGTCTGAGCTTCTGAGCCACCCAAGTTAGAGCGCAGCAAGTTCTTTCTAACTGAGAATACCTGAACTCGTAGTTTGTGAACTTCTTACTTAAATAATAAATGGCTTGCTATTTCTTCCCGGTTGCATCGTGTTGCCCGAGAACACACCCAAAGGAATTTTCTAGCACCGTCAGGTATAGGAACAAAGGTCTTCCTGGTTATGGTGGGACTAACACTGGAGGATTTGATAGATATTCTTTGATCTTGTCAAAAGCGCCCTGTCACTCGTCTGTCCATTTGATGGCTGCATCTTTTTTCAATAGCTTGAATATAGGCTCGCATGTGGAGGTCAACTGAGCGATGAACCTGCTGATGTAATTCAACCTACCCAGCAGACTCATGCCTTCCTTCTTGGTTCTTGGGGGTGGGAGATCCCAGATAAATTTTATCTTTGTTGGGTCCAGCTCGATGCCCCGTCGACTGACTATAAATCCCAGTAATTTTCCAGATGGAACTCCGAAAGCGCATTTAGCTGGGTTTAATTTCAAATTATATCTGCGCAGGCGCTCAAAGAATTTCCTCAAATGCTGCACATGGTCATTTTGGGTTCTGGATTTAATGATTACATCATCCACGTACACCTCAATCTCCTGATGCATCATGTCGTGAAATATGGCGGTCATGGTCCTCATATAAGTTGCCCCAGCGTTCTTTAAACCAAATGGCATGACTCGGTAACAATACGTTCTCCAAGGTGTAGTGAAGGCTGTCTTTTCTGCATCCTCTTCATCCATCAATACCTGGTGATATCCGGCATTGCAATCGACAAAAGACTGTACCTCATGTTTAGCATAATTGTCCACTAAGATGTGTATGTTTGGCAATGGAAAATTATCTTTGGGACTGGCTTTATTCAGATCCCGGTAGTCGACACATACTCAGACCTTTCCGTCCTTTTTAGGCACCGGAACCACATTGGCTAGCCAGGTGGTGTATTGGACCACTAGGATTACTCCAGCCTTTAGTTGTTTAGCGACCTCTTCTTTGATCTTGTCACTCATGTCTGTTTTAAATTTCCTCTGCTTTTGTTGGACCGGTGGATGACCGGGGTAGGTTGGCAATTTGTGTATCACCAAGTCCATACTTAGTCCGGGCATGTCGTCGTAGGACCAAGCAAATACGTCTTTGAATTCTAATAGGAGTTTAATCAAGGCGTCTCTAGTCTTTTCATCCGTGTGGACGCTTATCATGGTTTCTCGAATCCCTTCTTCACTGCCCAAGTTAACGGGTTCCGTTTCGTTTAGGTTTGGCTTAGGATTATTCTCGAACTGTTCCAATTCTCGATTTATTTCCCTAAAAGCCTATTCATCGTCATATTCCAGTTCTTGATTCATTATTTCGAGTTTAGACGACGTATTAGGATCAGAGCACGAAGTCCGCAAGCATGTCATGTTTTTTAAAGCCGCATAATTAGGACTAGAAAAATAAGAAAAGTAAACAAAAATCAGAAAGAATAATAGACGATGAAATTTTGATTTCATTTAATTGAATTTGAACATAGGAGGGTTTACATCGAAATTTAAAGGCAAGAAAAAAACTTGAGTTACACCCTGAAATAACTCATAGTGCAGAAAGGATGGCAAAAGCTGAACTACCAGGACTCCCGCCGGACAGGAAATTGAGTAGCCTCCCAGTTTTGCAACTTGGCATCAGGGCCTATGTACTGTACTTCAGCAATGCTGGAGCCTTCTCCTGGTTGGACCATATTGTCCTTATACAACATTTGCCTCATTGCTCCGCATATTTCTTTTATTTCTTCGGCCGTAAAAACCTCTTCTTCTTCTTCCACGTATTTTGGCTTGGCAAATGATGCGCTGATGTGTGGGATCGGCTGAGGAAATACCCAACCATTTTTCTTGCATTGGTCATCCCATTTTTCATCGTCGAGGGTAGCTTGAAACCCTATGCCGAAAAACCTTTTATTGGCAAGCAAAGTGACAGGTTCTTTAATGCCTTGCAAGGACACCCCGAGCCCATTTCTAGGTGTTTACCCATGTTTGATCATGTCGCTGGAGACCATAATTGATGCGTTTGATAGGAAGGGTTGAGGGCACGGGGTTCCTTCCTCACGCTGCTCCGTAACCACAATCTCGAAAGCCTGGTAGACTATGTGCTCGCTGCCCTCTCTTGCTTCCTGGCATGTGGCTAATGGGTCCCTGTAATAGATTGCTCGTCTTCCCCATGGACCACAATTTCCTAGTCCTCATATTCGAACTTAACCATCTGGTGGAGAGTAGATGGCATTGCCCCCGCCACATGGATCCAAGGCCTTCCTAGGATATAATTGTAGGAAGTATCCATATACATGACCTGGAATGTCCCTTCGAAATCTACTGGGCCGATTGTTAAGACCAAATCAATCTCTCCGATCGTGTCTCTCTTGATAGCATTGAATGCCCGGACGCACATATTGTTGGGCCTGATTCTTTCTGTCCCGATCTCCATTCTTTGTAAGGTCGATAGAGGGAAAATATCAACCCCAGATCCACCGTCCATCATAAATCTCTTCACGTAGTAACCTTCACATTTAACAGTTTGGTGGAGAGCTTTGTTTTGGGTGGCCCCTTCGGGGGGGAAATCATTCTTGCTGAACGAAATTCGGTTGACTTCAAAAATCGTTCTGCCATCCTCTCCATTTGCTCGACTGTGGTGTTGGCCGGAACGTATGCTTCGTTGAGGGTTTTGATCAGGATCTTCTGATGCTCGCTTGAATTTACCAGCACGGATAGAAGCGAGACCTGGGAGGGGGATTTTCTGAGCTCCTCGATTATGGCGTATTCAGAGGTTTTCATATTCTTGAAGAATTCTTCTGCTTCTCCGGCACTAATCGACCTTTTGGGCGTAAAGCGTTTCAACTTGCTTTTGTTTAGCTCTTCCGGGTCGAGGTATTTCTCTGAAGAGTTCATATCACCTGTTTCCCAAGTAATTTATTTCCCTTTGTATGTCACCACCGTCCTGCGGTAATTTCATGGGATGACATTAGTATTTTTATGGGAGTTTGCAACGCGCGGCTAATAACCACGGGCTCATTTAGCCTGGGTGAAATTATTTGCCCCCGCGCCGCATACGTCCCCTTCGGGACATATATTTTTGAGCCATTCATTATTGCCCTGTTGAATTGTAACCTTTTGGGAGGGATTAACACACTTTGTTCTTTCCTGTGTGCCTTGGGGATGTAAAGGACAACATCTTTAGAGGGTCCCTTATTTGTCCCAGTCTCAGTCTGTTCCGTGACCTGGGGGACGGGGTTACTCTTTCTCATCTCCTTGGCTGGATTGGGTGCCGTCTTGGGTTTTCTTTCTACATCTGCGATGGCGATGATGGCCTTTAGAGGTAGATCGAAATCTTGGTCCTCGCAAATCATGCCGATGACGGGCCCATGATTGTGAGCGGGCAGTGGATTGTCTGTCACATTGGGAGCCTCTTCGTCCCTTAAAACCACTTTCTTTTGTTCTATAAGGTTTTCCACGGCCCTTTTGAGGGTCCAATAATCCTCTGTGTCGTTCCCTTCAGCTCTAGAATGGTAAGCACAATTGGTACCCCGTCTATATGATGGTGATTGGGGATTCTGCCCGTTTGGAGGCACGGGTTGCAGGAGTCCCATCTGGACCAACTTCGGGAGAAGGCTAGAATGCGGATCTCCGATGGGAGTGAAATTAAGTCTCCTCGGTGGATCTATGGGGTAGGCATTGTACGAGTAGATTTTTTGAGGCGGGCATTGATTATATGGAGCTGGGGGACGATGGTTATTTTTTGGGGGTGGAGTTCTATTCTGATTGTATTGTTGTGGCGGCCTTGGATGTGGCTGAGCGTTCATTACCGCATAGGGAAAAGGGGGCGAAGCATAAGCTGTATCTTGGTGAGGATAGTAATGTTGGGAAGCTTTAGGAAATGGGCGTGGGTACTGTCGAGGTTTCCTGACGTCGGAAACCATCATGACCCCTTCTTCTTTCTTTTTCCTGTTAGCCGCAACCCCGGATCCGCTTTGGATGGCCTGAGAGGTCGCTCTTATGGCAGATTGGCTCAGGATACGACCAGGTTTTAGCCCGTTTTCCACCGTTTCTCCAATTTTAATTGCTTCCGCGAATGGTTTGCCTATGGAGGACATCATATTTTGGAAGTAATCAGCTTCCTGTGCTTGTAGAAAAATGCTGACCATTTCAACCTCATCCATCGGAGGTTTGACCCTGGAGGCTTGCTCGCTCCATTTGATAGCGTACTCCATGAAACTCTCCGAGAGTTTCTTTTTGAGATTGGATAGTGAGTTCCTTTGGGGAGAGATGTCCACATTGTATTGGAATTGTCGGACAAAGTCCCGGTCCAAGTCATCCCATATGTGCCAACGGGATATATCCTGGTTCATGTACCATTCTGATGCAATTCCTGTCAAACTTTTTCCAAAATATGCCATGAGAAGTTCCTCCTTCCCACCTGGCCCCCTGAGCTGGTTGCAGTACCTTTTCAGATGGGCTATGGGGTCTCCATGTCCATCATATTTTTCAAACTTGGGGGTTTTAAATCCGAGAGGCAGACGGACGTGCGGGAACATGCACAAATCTGCATAGGAGATACTTTTCTGCCCGCTCAGCCCCTGTATATTTTTGAGGCTATGTTCAATACTCTTCATTTTTTGAGTTATTTCGTCATTCTCGAAGCTTTTCTTATCCTGTCCCAAAGTGAACTCGGGCTGAGTTTGTTGGGGATATGCATTGGGAGTAGCATGAGCAGTATCCTGATGGACGAATGGTGTTTGGAACTTGAATGCTGGCGGCTCGAAACTTGGCCCAGATATAGTGGTGGGGCCGTGGCGGGGATTGGTGGTGCGGTGAAAATGTTGGAAGACACACCAGAAAACAAGGCCTGAGGGCGAACCTCAGAAGGCCTTCCGGCAAAGTGAGCCGACATAGTTGGATATCCAAATGGCGTGGCTGGGTAGCTTATGGGGATGTTGGACGTCCCACCTGCCCTGGGGATTATCTTTGGGAAACCCGGGACGGTACTGGGTGGTTCCCTACCATTGGACCATGCGTCCCACATTTCCAGCATGCGGCAACGCAGAGTCCAATTCTCTTCAGCTATTGCGGACTCAGATGTTGGGATGGCTGGATTTAGGTCTTCCACGGAGGAGTTGACGATTGGCAGGTGACTTTCAGATGTCATTTCTATGCTCCCCTTTGATCTAGTGAAGTAAGGATGGGAAGCCAGGTTACCGCAAAACCAACCACCTTAAATTACCTTTTAGATTGAACCAACAAAACGTTAGTTTAAAACATTTATCATATAGGCAAATCACACGTACGGGGTATGTAGTGCACCTGATGCCTTTCTATATGTTTTTACCACAATTGTGTATTTCATCCCGGCTTTATCTCTTGGTTTGTTTTTCTTTTTATTATTTTTCCCTTTCCTTTGTTATTGCTTCTGTTTTTTATTCCTCGCTCGGTTTCCTTTCTTATGGTTATGATTGAATCCTATGTGGATTGCCTACGTATCACGGTGCCGCGTGAATCAGATCATCACGTAGTTCATGCTAGCAAAACCCAAAGAGATGCATGTATTATTTTTCTAAAAGCTTCATTCTAAAAATTTTTATTCATTAAATAAACACTTTTGATTACAGAAAACTGGCAGCCCATTTTTGGAATTACAGAGTTTGCAAAACAGACTTGACACATATATTTTCTAAAATACAAAGACTACTGTGGACTCATCACATGACTATGACTAGAAAAGGGAAGTACAAACTCGAAAATATCAAGAATACATTAGTGCTTCCGTTGCTCCAGGGGCCGGTGGGGCATCATTCAGCCTTGCCACGGGCCTGCGTGCTATGTCTTGTCGGAGGCGGTAAAGGTCGTCCATTATCTTGTGGAGGAAGATCATAACTGCTGAGAAGAAAGTGGTCCGAGTCATATCTTCGCATTCCTGACATCTGGTGACGATGTAGTCAGCTATCTCTTGGACCCTTCACCTGATAATACCCTTCTCTTGAAGCAGGCGCCCGATTTGTTGGGATCTCGCCTCTAATGTTTGGGCATCCTTGTGACTCTGTTCTTGCCATTGTTGCAACTCTTTTTCTAACTGAGCCATCATGGCATAGCACTGTTCCCTCTATATTTTAAACTTTTTTTGTCTGTTTGGCCATCTCGTTCTCGAAGGCGGCCAATTTTTCCCTCAAGCCCACGACTTCCTGGTCATATTTCCTTTCTAGTCTCTGGACAAACTCTGTTCTTTCTTCTGCACTTCTTGTCAATCTTGCCCGAGCTTCGGCCAACTCTTCTTCAGCTTTGTCTAAATCATTCCCATACCTGCATACTTTATGCCTTAGGCTGTTGATAAGCCTTTCATCAGCCCTGCTTCTCTCTGGGTTCTCAGCAGTTGTTTTCAGTTCCTGTATCTGGGCCCGGAGGACTTCATTTTCTTGGGCTAATCTATTTTTCTCCCCTTCAATCGAGGCAGAATGTAGAATGTTTTCAAACTTGATTTCCCTGACCCGGGCCTCCAACTTGCTTATGGTGGCTAGGTAGCTGTTCTCTTTTTCTAACCAAACCCAATGCTCTTGAGTTTGCTCGGTGAATTGTTGTATATGGGCTCTCTTTGCGGGTCATTACTGCTCTTGATGCTCCCTGCCTCTTACGCCGTACCAAGAGATGTAGGCGGGCTCCACTTCCACTTTGGATAAGTCTCTCACTCGAGTTTGAGGTTCTAAAAACCTGCACTCGTTCCAGATTTGACGGAACCTGCTTTCAGGAAATGCAACTCTTGGGCATAACTCAATAGCTTGTTGGCTTAAATCCTCGTCATGGGGAACACCCTGTTGTCTCCCCAACTAGCGTAAGACCCGGTGCGGGGCATATGGCTGAATGCTTCGCATTCCCATTAACAGGAGATAGCAAACCTCAACGGACATATTGATAACCTCACTGAGAGGGAGCCACCCGAACGTCCACTCGATTTGGTTGGAAGTCAGTGAGCTCAAGTATGAGTGCCAGGATTTCGTGCCTTCAGGAAATTGGTGGCCTTTTACCCGAGTACTATGTTCCTCGATGCAATTCAAACTGGTTAAAACATAGTTCATGTAGCCCGGGAGGCGACAGAGGTGCTCGATCAACCAGATTTGTAGGAGCAGGTTGCACCCCTCAAAGAATTTTCCCCCAGATTGGCAAATTTTCAGAGCACGGTAAATCTCGGCTAAGAACATCGGTACAAGTGTGCCATTGGACTTTTTCATCATGAAGTCTGCTATTCCCACAAGTCCGATGTCTATGCATCCGTCACTTCTTGGGCAGATCAAGGTGCCCAAGAATGCTACCACAAAAGCTAGCCTCCGGCAGGCTTCCCATTTAGCCTGATTTTTGTGAGTTAGGACAGTGTTGTTAGCCTCATAACCCTGAGGATCTCCATAAAGAAAATAGAAAGTACAGAAACCTTCGGAAAAGTGTGGGTCTTGGACGTCCCAGCTAATGTTCAACAGATCCAAAAACTTGTGAGGAGTCACCGCCCTGGGTGCCACTGGGTACCGACTTTTGAGATTGTCATTAAGACTAGCATCCCCGCTATTTCCTCTAGTGTGGGCGTCAATTCAAAGTCCGAAAAGTGGAATACATTGTGGGCGGGATC
The DNA here is from genome assembly GCA_005239505.1 of Nicotiana paniculata. Taxonomy (NCBI): domain Eukaryota; kingdom Viridiplantae; phylum Streptophyta; class Magnoliopsida; order Solanales; family Solanaceae; genus Nicotiana; species Nicotiana paniculata. The sequence goes on from MDKI01241926.1 coordinate 8,012, forward strand.
CCAGAACGGTATTAGAGCCTCGACGATGTCCAACGTCGGCTTGATCTTTAAAAGGCCAGTAAGTCCCCCTAAAGATTTTATAATAGACTTTCTACTGGTTTTCCTCAAGTTGCTCCACCACATATGGAGTCCTAGAGGGATTTCCTCGACTGCTTTGAAGGGGATGTTTTCAACTGTATTCATCCTGCACATTCGTTTTTTGATTAAGATCACAGAAATTTTTTCGAAAAGTGTCATTTTGGAAAAGGGTTTTGTAATAAAGAAAAATGGACAACCCTTGCGAATACGGCCCCTTTAAGGATATGCTCGCGAATTTTAAAGACAAAACACAGGCGGTCACTTTTGCAAAATGGCCTTCCGGCGCCCCATTTGGGCGATCAGGCTATAATGGCGTCACCTAATTTTATTTAGGGCTATATCCTTTTGATTTTGAAAAAATGGAGTTGGACCCGATGAGGGTTGCCTACGTATTCCACACCCGTGAGAATCAAACAATGCGTAGTTCGGAAAAATCGTGATTGACTAAAATAGCCCACTCATTTTATTTTATATATTTTTTTTCAGAAATTTTGGCAGAGTTACGGGATAAATACGAGGATTTTCAAAATATGGTGAATTCTCTATTCTACCTCACTCTTGGTTTTTCTGTCCATTTTTGGATAGCCGGTCGATACACAAGCTGAGACAAATAAATGCATACGTAGCAAGTAAGATGCATCAGGGTAGTCATTCATTTCGGGTACACCTATCCTAGACGGACTCAACCCCTGTGTTGAGCCCCCTAAGTCGAATGTGCATGATTCAGATAAGCGTTCGTACTAGGGATCCGACATTAGGTTTTCTTATTCTAGGTTTAAAACTGGGGTTCTGTTCTAGACTAGGCTTACCCGAGCGGACAGCTCGAGCCGAGGTCGGGGAAGCGTACCGGGAATACAGAAGATTCACCGACTTTGCAACTTCCGTACCTCGTTCTAAAATTTGGATATGACTCTAATAGAAAAGAAGCCACACGAAGTGCACACTTCCCAGATGAATTTAGAAGACTCAGAGAGAAGAGGGTTTCGGCACAATTTATATACGGTACAGATGATATCAAAGCGGTAAAAAGAGACATTTAGCACGTTAGGTTTGAACATGTAAAAATCAGATACTAAAGACAAAATAAAACAGTCTATTTCAAGCTCGAATTCTTGAACCCTAAACTAGAGTTTCTGGGTTGACTCCCCAGCGGAGTCGCCAGAGCTGTCACACCTCCTTTTTCATCGCCCCGGGGTTAATGAAGGGGCAATAAGGGATATTTTTCCAATTAAAGTGACATTATTCAGATTTTGGGATTTATTTTAGTTTTCTGAGTCGCCACCCGGATTTTTGACTATGCTCCGGGACACCATTTTATTTTTAAATCCCAAACCGAGGAAATTTTGACTATGTTTTAATTTGTATGTGACCAGAAATCCGAGTAAGGAATTAATTTAACCCGGGAGAAGGTGTTAGGCATTCCCGAGTTCCGTGGTTCTAGCACGGTCGCTTACTATTAATATTTGGCCTATATTATCTGATTGTTTTACGAGTTTTAGCCTATTGTGCATTTAGACTTTTTTACTTTTTAAAACCGCTTTTAATATTTATGGATTTATCTTGAAATAAGTCACGATGTCGTGCACTTATTTGTTTTTGGGACATATTATAACTACGCCACATGAAATGCACCCGCAATTACACCATGTGATTTTTATTATAGTTTGAAGTTGAAGACGGGGACATAAGTTGTCGCACCCGCGTGTAGATTACGTAGTCAAGACTATGGTCGTGATGGTTTTATAATGCCCATTTGTGGCGATGTTTGAGTTTTCTATTTTTTGAAAGAGCGTTTTAATTTTAAGATCGATTAGGACGTTTATGGATTTATCTTGGACAAGTTACGGTGGCGTGCACTTGTTGTTTTTTTAGCACAGGGCAAAACGTCACATGAATGTACCCATGATTGCTATGTGCATTTTTAGTTGTTTAGAATTGAGGGTCGGGGGCATGAGTTGCCACTCCCGAGTGTAGTTTATTGTAACTTGGAATTGTATTCGGTGCATTATCAAATTTCAATCTAAAGGGCCTGATTTTATCTAGTGGGGTTGTCTAAAGAAAGAGAGGAATTCATTAGCCTAAAAGGAAACAATTTTCGGGCTATAGCCTTTATTTTGACCCAATTAATCACTTTAAGCCATCCTATCTTGGCTATCTCTGCAAGAAAACTAACAATTAGGAAATTCAAGTCTTAATCAGACCTTAAATATCTTCTCTTCCTAGTTTGGTAAATGATAAAAATGTGTTAATCAAAATGCGCCATATTCGTGCAGATATATATATACACCTATAAGAATTATAGACACATAAATGCATTATCTACTGGTCTCGCTTCAAATTGGTAAGTTAATATTACTTTATTTTTTTCTGGAGCTTTGTAATTTCTGGAGAAGATACACGACACCGGCAGTTTTACCAATTCTAAATTAACAATTCTTGTTGACTTTTAGATAGCCTAATCACATGCTTCAAGGTTCAAAGTGTTCATACATAGATTTATGAGAGTTTAACAGGATACGTCATGAACCAGAAATAATCCACTAAATCCACTTATATCAAAACAACTGAATTTTAAAATAACTATTTAGTTTGAACGCTATCAGTTGAAAGTCTAAAAAAATAAATATACAGTCCAGTACCTTAAATTACAAGATTCCAAAGTGCATAAGCGAATGAATTACAGTTTTTCTGCAGCGAAAATAAAGCTTTGGTAAAAACACATTTTTATGAATATCCAAAGGAAAAGAAAAAAAAATGGAAATCCTAAATAGCCGCTCCACATCTGGATTCTTCGTACTGAACATTTGCAGCCTTTTTTTTTTGTAATTTATAAAATACACAAACTAACTAAGTGTTGGGCACCCATCAGACCGAACAGGACCATGAAAAGAGGTCAAGTTTAACTTGATAATGCTATGCTAAGCTATATTAATGGCAGAATCATTTATGCACTTTCTGATGTGAATATGACCATAAAGGGATCAAACTCAACCCGAGACTGTCATTTCCATACCTTGGACCTTCAGTCCATACTTATTCCTTGATTTTGATTACTTAGGCATGTTGAGAGGGTGAACCTAACCATTTGGGAGATTCACATTCCATACTCTAGAGCCTTTGTTGATGACCTCATTTCTGTACCCTTCAAGGGTGATAAACTACTCTCTAAGCATCTAAAATATGGGGTGAAGTTGACCATTATAAAGGGTCAGATTCACTACCCCTTTAATGCTAGCTAAATGACTCTATTATGACTTCAAGGATATAAAATTAATCACAGAAGCCTCTAACAGATAATTCTGCTGTTGTAATCACACATAGTGGGACAACTAGATTTTGATAAGTGATCACAGGTTCAGCAGGAAGAAAGGCAGCATGTTTTATGTATTTTTCTTAGATTGAATCTGACTATGAAGGAGAGTCTGATTCAAACCCAGAGATACAAACTTACTTGACATTTCTAACAACCATACCAATACTTCAAATAGCATTCTTTTGAACATTTTGACTATTCTTGGCTTTTAGAGACTGAATCAGACCATATAAGGGTTCAGATTCTTTACTCTATAGCCCTTTTGACTACATGTTATATACCCTTTAAAGGGTGAATTTCAGCCATCTACACTACTGTTTTGTGCACTATTACGGGGTGAATTTGACCATTGGAAGGTCAGATTCATCTACCCTAGTTCCATTTATCTTACCAACATGCTAAACACCTATGAAATTACCACCTAGCTATCAAACATTGAGCTTGTTAACAGAAGTTCAGCACACTACCAAGCAGATTTCAAGAGTTGCATGCATACACTTAGATAATGATAATCGTACTTCAGTTTCTACATTAAGAAAGGGGAAGAAGAACATTCACATATTCTTGAAGAAAATACAACATGAACCAACAAGTTTAAAACAAAGTCTGAATTCAATAATTTTGTATAAAGTTCACTGTTACATACCTTTAAAGAGAAAGAAAATCCAGCAAGAAACTTGACCAAATAAAGGTCAAGTATGAACAATAAACATCAAAATAGGAAGGGAGATCAGCAGCAGCAAACGAAAAACCCAGGGACAAAAACAAACAACCCAGCAAGAATTAACCCAGAAATCTTTGAGTGTGAATGTTTGAAGAAAACTTCCAGAAATGAGAAATCCAAAAAAAAAATAGTAGTTGGACTAGGACATTTAGTTGTGGACTTGTTTTCAAAAGGGAAGTCAGAGATTTTTTTTTTCTAATAGGACTCTCTTTCAAAACCTTTTAAGTAGAGACAATATTTCGGAAGAATGGGAAGGATCCTGTATCCCAGCAGCTCACAAGTGTAAAAATTCTAAAACCCCTCACCTCTAAAGAGAGGGTCTATTTATAAGATATTTGGGAATGTGATATTCTTATGAATATTCCCTATCCAATACTGAAAAATAGTACCAAAATAGTATATAGGGAAGCTGTCAACCCTATCTTTGGGACAACTGCCCCTATTCTAGAACATTCTTACCTATTAAAAGACCATTTTACCCTTAAAGTTCTGATTTCCTAAGTCTACATTACCTATTGTACCCCTTGGAGTCCCTGAATATACCATTGGGTAATCAAGGTTATACTCACTTGGGTTATTATTTAAAGTTTGGTTAGTTAACCCTAGTTATGTAATTAGTTTAGCCATTAGTTATTCTTAACTAATGGTTGAGTCAAACTAGTTGAAAGTTAATTGATTAAGTGCCTAGATTTGATTAGTCATTGATTTAATTATATTAATTAGTTCAAAGTCCTTAGACTTAGGTTAATTGATTTTACAAATTACTTTGGTTAACCCTAATTGATTATCTTAATTAGGAATTAGGTTAATTGGCCCATTTTACTTCGATTAGACTTATTTAATTACTATCAACTTAGGCAATCTAAGAATTTAGTCACCTTTATTGGTTTAAATATCAGCCTAATTACTTAAATAGGCTATTAGGAAACTAAACATTGTAGTTGCCTAACATTAAACTAGAGATTAACTTTCACCTAATTAATGACCCAAGCCTCGGAGTAATTTAACCTTTTAGGATCAAAGTTTTATTAATGAAATAGTAGCTTAGGGAAAACTAACTATCAAAGAACTCTAGACAATCTATATGCATATCAGAACGAACTAATTGGCTAAACGAATTCATAGCCAAACAAACTCATAAGAAAGCAGCTTATCAGTCATGATATTTAAAAGGAATTTGACCAAGAACAAATATATGACTGTCATGGACATATTTGAATATTAAGTATCGGCTACCTAATCAAGCACATAGACAGAATCAATTAACTAAACGGATCAAGGAAAAAGAAATGAGCATACATATGAAAACAGTGACAAAAACCTAGGTTAGTTACTAACAAATTAAGCATGAAATACATTCAGGTTTTTGGATTAATCAAGGAAAAAGAGCACGTAAACAAATATGAGAGATCTGGGACCTAATAGAAGAAGAAGAAAAAGAGAGAGAAAAAAAGGAAGAAGCTAATCTAAACAGGGATGCAATAATACAACAATGATTAGGCATGTTCATGTAATAATCAGGAAAGAAATAGATAGAAAGGAAAAGGGGGATACTACGGCGACTTGCCAGAGTTTGGCCGTACCTTGGAGACCTTCAAAAGTGACCCTCACTCACATGAATCGACGGCTCTTGTCAAGATCCATCGACTCATGTGATTTTGAGTCACAGAGTCGCTTGGAGTTGCCATTAGCATGATTTAGGGTTCCGCTAGTTTCAGATCTAAAATTACTCGTAATTGGGCGATTTTTTTGTGAAAATCAATGTTGGGATGGGATTGAGGAGACCGTAGGGATCACCTGGTGAAGTTTTGGTGGTCTTTAGAGAAGCTTCGCC
>ML365320.1:0-45661 GCA_005239505.1 Nicotiana paniculata
CACTTTAAGTGGAAAAACTCCCGTACCCCCTTTGGGGCGTATAAAAAAGGGAGGTGTGACAATGATCATCAAATATCATTTACAAATACCTTTACGTGTCAATTTCTCTAGCATATAAATTACCTAGTTTTCTTTTTTCATGGTGTTTAACAAGTACATAATCACAGAACACCCAACATCTAACAACACATAGCATGCCATGAACGTACGGCTGACACAACGCGAAAATAAATGTGCATTGCCGAAGGGTCGAACGGCTCGAACCATAGATGAATCTATTACACCGCTCATGAATCGAACATGCGACGCGATTGACATAATAGTAGGGCTAGCCCGTTCGCGAATCATACCTGCGAAGCAGGTACCCGTATACATACACATAATTAACAGTAAATCAGGAATTTAGTAGAGAATATACTTACAGAGAAGGATTCAATAATATAAATTTCAGAATGTGACCTCCTATATGTTCACTTAATAATTCAATGATTTTAGGCAACCTAAATTAACATTTAAGACTATAGATACGACACATACAACATGCTTATGAATCCTAAACTCCCAGACATAACATAATAGTAGCTACGCACGGACTCTCATCACTTTGTGCGTGCGTAGCCCCCACAAATAAAGACATGCAATTATTTATATTCACCCATGGGGATGATTCCCTCTTACGAGGTTAGAAAGGAGACTTACCTCGTTTCAAGCCTACTTTCCGGGTCAAGAACGTGCCCAAAACTCAAAATTCGTCTCCCAAGAATTCAAAGCTAGCCAAACATCACATTAACAAGTCAATCTATGCTCAAAAGTCCATAATTCTCCTACTTAAATGGTCATTTCAACCCAAATTGGAAAATCCTAAACTACACCCCAGGCCCGCATGCTCGGATCCGGAAATTTTTGGAGGAAATACTTACCCATAGCCTAAGGATCAATATTATATGGTTTTTGTATGATTTCGTAACAAATTTCTTGGTAAATTCTTGTTTTTATCAAAACCCTAGGTTTCGCTCTAAACCCATGATTTTTTCTAATTTAAGGTGTTTATCTACCCAATAATTCAAGTATTAAACTCACTTCATGGTAGGACTTACTTACCTTACAATTTATAGGTAGAATCCCTCATTCACCAGCTCTCCAAATCGTCCAGAATGATGTAAAGTGGTTAAAAATGGCTAAGTCTCGCATTTAAGATGACCTCACGGCCTACAAGTTTTTCGCACCTGTGGCTCGAGGACCGCACCTGCGGTCTCGCATCTGTAAGAAGAATCTCGCATCTGCGAAAAAGAGGGAGAGGGGTCAGTAGTCACATCTGCAGAGCGGAGACCGCATCTGCGGCTACGCTTCTGCGGAAATTGATCCGCACCTGCAAAACTGGGCAGCATCCCCTGGAGTCGCACTTGCGAGGCTGGGACCGCAGAAGTGGTTTCGCACCTGCGGATATACCTCCGCAGGTGCGGCCGCACCAGATCTGGTGCACCAACAGTCTTTTAAGGCTGGTTTTTACCTCGCGCGATGCCCGGATGGCATCCGGGCCCACCCGAGACCCCGTCCAAATATACCAACAAGTTCCTAAATCATAATACAGACTCGCTTAAGCCTTTGGAACGTCCGAAACAATGCTAAATCTAAAAATCATACCCCAAAACCTATTGGATCAAACTTAAGAACTTTAAGTTCTTGAATTCACTTTCAACACGCCGAAACGTACCTATACTACTCGGAATGACACCAAATTCTGCAAACAAGTCATAAATGACATAACGGAATTATTCCCGGCCTAAGAATTCCGTTTAGACCTCGATAACATAAAAACACATTCCAAATCTCAATTTGAACTTAAGGAAATTCTTATTTCACTATTTGGCACTGAAACGCTCCTGGGTCATCCAAAACCCGTTCCGAACACACGCCCAAGACTGAAATCATCATACGAACCTACCAGAACCTTCGAATCTCGATTTCGAGGTCGTTTACCAAAAATATTGACCGAAGTCAAACTTGGCCTTTATGGCCAACCCTAAGGAACTAAGTGTTCCTATATCACTCCAAACTCCTCAAAACCTCGAACCACCCGTCCCCGCAAGTCATAAATCATTAAAAGCAACTAAGGTAGGTCTCATTTAGGGAGCAGGGTCTTAGAACACAAAATGACTGGTCGGGTCATTACATAGGCAATTCACACCAGGGAAGTTGGTACTGAAATGGATCTTCCCGCATCAGGATGAAGCAAATGGAAAATTCTCACCTAACTAGAAAGGCCCTTACATGGTTCACTGAGTACTAACAGGAGGAGCGTTTATACTTGAAGAAGTGGATGGGGGAAATATGGCCAAAACCTATCAACTCAGACGCAATCGAGAGATGTTACGTTTAAGATTATGTTTGCACTTTCTATTTGATGTAACCTAAGTTATGATTGACCTGATTCCCATTTAAGAGGGTAAATATAGGCAGCCTTGTAGGTTCGATCACATCATAATAAAATCTTCATTCCCCTCTATGGTCAGAAATTGGGGCAAGATTTCGAGTTTGTCAATATCATTGTGTCAAGGATCGCCAAGAAGTGTATCGCTGAAAATATGCCTTCAAACTGGGGCAGAATTTTGAGGGGGTACTCAAAATTCCGAAATAAGAAGGTCGCAATATCTCAAAGCATTGCACGATCTATGATTCGACTAAACTGTTTACTTTTGTTCATTATCATTAAACCAGATGCATTACTTACATATGATTTACTATAAATGCATATTTTTTCAAAAAACCGCAATATTTTTAGTAGCCAGATTGTCACGATCCAAAATCCATAAGGTCGTGATGGCGCCGGACATCACTCTCAGGCAAGCCAATCATTAAATGGTTAAGTTAAATTTCCTGTGTTAGCATCTTTGAAAGCATTACCTTTCACTTTATTACATAATAACTGAATAAAATTCGCTAAGTAAATACGATAGTTTAATATTCCATTTATATAAAATACATCCCAAACACATCCTACAACCCTGTGTCACAAGTGCATGAGCAAATTCTAAGAATTTAACAAATACTACAAAGCTTGTCCGAAATACAAATTGGACAAGGAATTTAAAATGAAAATAAATACAATATGAGGGAGACTCTGTCGGCTGTGGGTCGCCTCCGGATGATGCAGCTCACCTAAGTCTCCAAGCCGGCCACATCGTTGTGAAAGAACCTGTGCAATAAAAATGCACAACAAGTGTAGCATGAGTATGAAAACAACGTGTACTCAGTAAGTATCCCGCCTAACCCCAAAGAGGTAGTGACGAGAGGTCGATTTGACACTCATTAGGATCCAGCAATATAATTAATAAGATATGGTAACGACAATAGGCATACAAAGATGATAAAACAGTAAACATTGAAGTAAATGCAATGCAAATAAAACTGGAAGTAAATAAACAATTACTACTTCATTTTCCCCCAAATATCTGTCATCCATGAAGTATTTAACAATTTAGCATGCGCATACGGGATAAGGACAACCGGCCTGAGCCATCATAATAATTATATATGTGCACTGCCAAGGGTCAAACGGCCCGAACCGTAATGTATCTTTTAATCCGCCGTGGCGTACGGCCCGCTCCCATGAGAGTGGGGGAAGTACACTCCGCTCGCAGAATATAAATTGCGAAGCGGTCACATGCACACACAATATTCTTCATAAATTACTTTCTAGTGAAAAATTCCTTTAAATTATCAAATTCCATGATCTCAGGGAACAAGGCTACATATAACATGAATTCATGAAGCATATAATTCATTTCGAGGAAAAACACAAGGCATGATGTGGGCCTAACTACCCGGACATAACAATAATAGCCACTACGTACGGACTCTCATCACTTTGTACGTACGTATCCACCACAAACATTAACACATAGCATTTAGATCACCTATGAGGACAATTCCCTCTTACAAGGTTAGAAAGGAGACTCACCTCACTCCTAAATTCCATAACCGGCTTCCAAACCCTTCCGACGACTCCAATTGATGCACAACGCCCCAAAACTATTCAAATAACGGGAAAACTAATAAAGATTCACTCTAATACTTGTAACAATTCAAATTATATAAGTTCCCAACTCCGCTCGAAAAGTTGACCAAAATGCCCTCGGGCCCGGATTCTGAAATTTCTCGAAGATAAATTCTACCCATAGCTTTACTAACTCAATTATACAATTTACTCTAATTTTTCATACTCAAATTCATGGTAAAATTCCAAATTCTTGGTCTTTCCCAAAAATCCAAATTTATACTAATTTTCCATGTCTAAATCCATGTAAGATCATATATTTAACTCAAAAATAGGAAGAAATCACTTACCTCGTGTTGCTTGGTGAAAATACCTCTTTGAGCTCTCCAAAATCGTCCAAACCAAATGAAATAAATGTGCCAAAACTTGTGTTTAAAACAATCTGCCCAAGCTTCATCGAGTTGTACCTTGCGATGTGCAGGCTGTACATCCTATTACAATTTTCCCTTGTTGTAAACCTTCTGTTAAAATGCCCATAACTCCTTGTAGAAACATCCAAATTACAAACGGTTTAAAGATTTAGAAACTAGACTCGAGTATCTTTAATTGTATAGGTTGTACACCATATAACTCTTTAAATATTCCGAGATATGAGCTTCTAAAGTCGGCTCCATGCATCAGAAAATTCTGTCAAAACTGCTCCACCAACCATCTTCAATCGATCATAACTTTCTGATAAAATGTCTAAATCATGAATGGCTTAACTTTATGGGAACTAGAATGCAATATATACAACTTTTGTGTTTTGAAATTTTTTATAATCCTTATATATTTCTAGATATAAGCTTCCAAATTCAGCTCCATGATTGCACTAGTTGCTGTCAAAATAGCCTTCTGCAGAAAATTTCAGCAACTCTTTGGTCCGAAATTCATTCCGTTAACCTTCCAAAATCCACCCGAGGCCCTAGGAACCTTAACCAATTATACAAACATGTCCCAAATATGATACGAAACGATCGACACCTCCAATCACATCAAACAACGTCGAAATCATGAATCACACTCCAATTCAAGCTTTATGAACTTGAAATTTCAAACTTCTACATCTGATGCCGAAACCTATCAAATCACGTCCGATTGACCCCAAATTTTGCACACAATTAATATTCGACCTTACGGACCTGCTCCAACTTTCGGAATTGGAATCCGACCCCGATATCAAAAAGTCAAACTGTCGGTCAAACTTCTCAAAAACCTTCAAATTTCTATCTTTAGCCAAATGACTTCAAAATGACCTAAGGACCTCCGAATTCACTTCTGATCGCGCCCCTACTTCAGAATAACCATACGGAGCTATTCCCAGATTCAGAATCCCAAACGGACAGCAATAACACTGAAATACACTTCAACCCATACTTATGAAATTCCTTCTAAAATGCTAACTTCCACAATATACGCCGAAACGCTCCCGGGTTATCCAAAACCCGATCCGGACATACGCCCCAGTCCGAAATCATCATACGAACCTGCTCGAACCTACAAATCCTGATTCCGAGGTCGTTTACTTCAAATTCCAGTCTTAGTCGATTCTTCCAACTTAAGGCTTCTGAAATGAGAATTTTCTTTCCAATTTGACTCCGAACTTCCCGAAATTCAATTCCGACCACACCTACAAGTCATAATACCTGAAACAAAACTGCTCATGACTTCAAACCGCTGAACGACACGCTAGAGCTCAAGACGATCGGTCGGGTTGTTACATTCTCTCTCATATAAACATACGTTCATCCTCGAACGTGCCAAGAACTGCTCTGGAGTTATCTGAAATCGCTGTTTAACACCTCGTGCACCTGCCCGTGCTACCACAACCCATTTGAGCACATTAGCTTGATCAAATCTGAAGATATCCTCTTTTATCCATACAATAAGCTCAGAAACCAATTCCAACACCTGAAATTCTCTGCCAAACCTGTTTCCAATATATAAACACCGTATCAACTACCACACGAGGTACCAAAACACGACTGAGTACCTTTGGTGAGTTAGCACCATGCACCGCATAATTCACCATCTAACCACAATGACGTTCCATGAACCTTAATAGCCAAAATTCTACAAATATGATGCTCCCAATGGATCTGGTGATATACATATACATTCTGCTATAATGCCGATGATACCACCACAACGGAGGAGATGTGCAGAAATTGCTATCTAATTTCAGAGTTAACCAAACATTGATTCTCTCTTTTTTGACTAAAATCATCACCTCACTACTACGCTAATACTGGCCTTTGTTCTTTACCATACTTCACAAAATCTTATCGCACTGATCCCTGATCCAATAGCCTCGTCTCACCCAGTATGAGCTGCTCAGACAACCAATCAACCCATACATGACCAACAGTCTCACACGATGCCACAATGCGCCAATAGGCCACAATTCGAACATGATACATAAGGAAATGACTCAGGAAGGGACTACTCAACTCACACAACTAACATGGATTTCCTTAGAAAATAGGAAGCAAAACACAAGAAAAATAAATATAGGAACCTCACTCAACATCACCCTGTTGCGGTGTGCAACCCAATCCAAATAACATAACTGTGGCGGCGTGCCACCCGATCCCATCATAAAATTCACATAAGGAAATATACACGAAGCTGAATTTCTCACCATTACAAATTACTGAATACCGGTCCTAAGCACGCTAGTGAATAATACCATCCTAGGGAGACTGATAGAGCCATATGCTACAAAAATTAAGCACAACTGAGGTGCGATATATATATATATATACACTCTGAAATCTCAAGAGCCCTCCTGCTCACATAACATCATCACTATGTTGAATCTTAACACATAGGAATTTCTCAAGCCGTTCACAACTCACACGGCACAATAATAACCTTACATGAAATGAACGAAGATGGAACAACATCCGATATTTCAGCACCCCTCCTTGAGGAGCGCTATACTGAAAGGAACACATCTGCCTCACATGAAGCCCATAATACTGTTTAAACCCATTCACACACTTCAAGATGATTCTGCTCGCACCGAACTAGGCTGATAGCCTTACCTGGGTCCATAATAACCCACTTCTTCTCATAACACGCAAGAACAACCATCATAGCCGGGACAAACACCTCACAATTCACAACATAATGAACTGAACGCCTCCCAAGCATAAATTCTCACATAAGCAATATTACACTTCCTTATACTCAATCTAAATCTTCAATTCATTACGTGTCTACATGTCACACTCATACGATCTTCCTGTGGTCATGCTCCCACGACCTTTCCTACGAGGTAACAAGTCTGCACATCCATACCACCAACCACACTAATACTGCAAAACACATCAAGAACCCATGACCAGGATACAAAGCCTCTTTCACCAAACACCGATCTCAGGTGACACTGGAGACAACACCAGCTTACTCTAGACATTCAAATCCCTTCTTCTTGCTCACCCGAGCTCATGACATCCTTGTCAACACCGAACCGAAATCTTGATCCTTATTTCCAATTACATACTGCTTACTACACATGCATGCCAATATGAGATAGCACAGGAATTTCATCATAAATCTTGAACCACTAATAGGGTGAACATCCCTTCATATAGAAACCTTTTTTTTCTTTTCTCACCTCAATTCAAGAGAACCATAACAACACACGAGTGAATTCTCATAATCACAAAACAGGCAAATCCTCAGGAATAGTCTATACCCCCATGATCCTTCCGGGATCCGCCTACACCTGACAAGCCATAATACTTGAATGCTTCCAAATAAATCCATTAAAGCGGCCGACAAGCCTCGCACACACCGGCACAAACCACATGCATAACTTAATCACATTGAAGGAACTGATCACTGTCGCACATGTTCCATTCCAACCATGGCTAACCAATCTATCTTCTTTTAATCATCCTTAATCGCCTCAGAAACAATAGTAACCCCATTCAACTCATAACAAACTCAATCCTCACTCATCCCGAGTGGCCTTGACTCACGAGACCATGCTATCTCAATCCCACAAACCGTCTCACACCCTTCTGATAATCTATTTACACCCCGGAGTTTACTTCTCTCACTCCCCCAATACTATCATGCACACTGAAAAATATTGTAGAACAATTCAACCATTTTCCCTTTCTCAGAAATTATACTGCAAAAGCTCGATTCTTAATCATACTACTTCCTAAAACCCTTAAACACCGCATTCTTAACCTTCGAGTTTTCTAGGACCTCCACTCTGATGTGGCCCCGAATATAATCCACTCCAAGGCTTTTCTAGCACACGAACACCCTTTCAATGAAGCACGTGACTGAGTCAGTACCCTAACAACTCGCTTATGCCTTAAGCATAAATTCTGAATCTTCCAAAGCCTAACCCTGGTCCAATAGGGCCAACTTTTAAACACATTTATCAAATCCCATGCATAATTACCATTTTACTCCTTCCCCTTAGCTGCAATAACTTGCCAATACACCGATAATCCGTAACCCCATGAGAAGATAATCCTGCAACCCAAATGCAGGCGATGTGACTCTCCCACTTAGCCCGCAGCTACTCCTTGCACCACTCTGTACCCCACCAAAATCTTTCTAAATTCTTCTGTTTGAATTCCCTAAATACTCAAGTTCCCTAGCATCATTCACATATTTGGCCTCCCACCGAATAACCACTAGAATTTCTTGCAGAAACTTGCCAACTACATGACCGCTAACCTTCCCACAAGAGATAGCCCACATGTGGAAATTACCAACTGACACCTTCCAATGACGATGTACTGCACACTCTCTACAACATCAATACCCCATCCTAAGCCTATTCTCATTCACCAACTTTACCAGTCCGTCCGCCCTTCATGGACATCTACTAAATGCGCTACAATATCTTCTAATTCACCACTATGTTGCCGCTCTCCTACTTTGGTTAACCTCATTCCTTTAAGCACTACCTGACTTCCTTTTCTTACACCTGTCCTTTTAGAAATTTAGCCAACGCCTGATACTTCTCACATGTATTCCTTCATCCTATGCTGCCCAATTCAATATCATTCTCTGTAGATCTTAAACCAGCATATCACCACGACTTCAAACTCTCTAAAGATCATCTTTCTCGAGATGCCTTCATTAGAAATAACTATTCACTTCTGAACCACCACACAAAACGATCTCTGACAACCGCTTCATCAATACTACTTCACAACACTCTGACCCAATGCAACCGAAGAACTATAACACTGGTGAACTTAACACATTCTATTCGATCAAAATAGCGATACCACATCACAGATGAAAACTCCACCTCGCTTGATAACACCAAGTCTTATTACTTTATCCCCAGACTTGAACATTCATAGTCCAATTGCCCTTCCTCCGCCGGAACTAAAATACTGAAATCTCAAAATTACGCTCTGAGAAGACCTCCCTTCAAGTCATTCATTACCCCGACATAGGGAAAAACATTCTACCATCATATCAATATCGCACGATAACCAATCATAAGTATCATAATAATCTGAGAATAGCCTCAAAGTTCTCAGAAACACAACAACTGAACTGAAACAACATAATATTCTTTTGCAGGGCAACAACAACAACCCCAACCAACTACACATGGAAAACATCCCGCACCATATCCATAGCACCATTTCAATTCCTCAAATACACGTTTCATAGAAAGCACTTCGCGACGTATAAGATTGAGTAGGAAGAACATAGGCATAAGCCTCAAAGGAATCGAATCGCACGATGATGAATCAATACCTTTCACTTTATTACATAATAACTTAATAAAATCCGCTAAGTAAATACAACAGTTTAATATTCCATTTTTATAAAATACATCCCAAACACATCCCAGAACCCGGTGTCACAAGTGCATGAGAAAAGTCTAAGAATTTTACAAATACTAAAAAGCTTGTCCGAAATACAAATTGGACAAGGAATTTAAAATGAAAAAAAATACAATATGAGGGAGACTTTGTCGGCTGCGGGTCACCTCCGGATGATGAGCTCACCTAAGTCTCCAAGCCGGCCACATCACTGTGAAAGTACCTGTGCAATAAAAGTGCACAACAAGTGTAGCATGAGTACGAAAATAACGTGTACTCAGTAAGTATCCCGCCTAACCTGAAAGAGGTAGTGACGAGAGGTCGACTTGACACTCACTAGGGTTCAGCAATATAATTAATAAGATATGGTAACATCAATAGTCATACGAGGATGATAAAATAGTAAACATTTAATTAACGGCAATGCAAATAAAACTGGAAGTAAATAAATAATTACTACTTCATTTTCCCCCAAATCTCTGTCATTTCAATATCCATGAAGTATTTAACAATTTAGCATGCGCATACGGGATAAGAAAAACCGTCCTGAGCCATCATAATAATCATATATGTGCACTGCCAAGGGTCGAATGGCCCGAACCATAATGTATAGTTTAATCCGCCATAGCATACGGCCCGCTCCCATGAGAGTGAGGGAAATAACGCTCCGCTCGCGGAATGTAAATTGCGAGCAGTCACATGCACACACAATATTCTTCATAAATTACTTTCCAGTGAAAAATTCCTTTAAATTATCAAATTGCATGATCTCAGGGAACAAGGAACATGAATTTATGAAACATATAATTCATTTCGAGGAAAAACACAAGGCATGATGTGGGCCTAACTACCCAGACATAACAATAATAGCCGCTACGTACGAACTCTCGTCAATTTGTACGTACGTAGCCCCCACAAATATTAACACATAGCATTTAGATCACCTATGGGGACAATTCTCTCTTACAAGGTTAGAAAGGAGACTCACCTCGCTCCGAAATTCCATAACCGGCTTCCAAGCCCTTCCGACGACTCCAATTGATGCACAACGTCCCAAAACTATTCAAATAACGGGCAAACCAGTAAAAATTCACTCTAATACTTGTAACAATTCAAATTATATAAGTTCCCAACTGCGCTCGAAAAGTTGACCAAAATGCCCTCAGGCCCGGATTCTGAAATTTCTCGAAGATAAATTCTACCCGTAGCTTTACTAACTCAATTATACAATTTACTCTAATTTTCATGCTCAAATTCATGGTAAAAGTCAAAAATTTCAAATTCTAGGTCTTCCCCAAAAATCCAAATTTATACTAATTTTCCATGTCTAAATCCATGTAAGATCACATATTTAACTCAAAAATAGGAAGAAATCACTTACCTAGTGTTGCTTGGTGAAAATCCCTCCTTGAGCTCTCCAAAATCGTCCAAACCAAATGAAAGAAATGGGCCAAAACTCGTGTTTAAAACAATCTGCCCAGGCTTCATCGAGTTGTACCTTGCGCTGTGCAGGTTGTACATCCTATTACAATTTTCCCCTTTTGTACACCTTCTATTAAAACGCCCAGAACTCCTTTTAGAAATATCCAAATTAAAAAAGGTTTGAATATTTAGAAACTACACTCGAAGATATTTAATTTGATAGGTTGTACACCATATAACTCTTTATATATTCTGAGATATGAGCTTCTAAATTTGGCTCCATGCATCAGAAAATTCGTCGAAACCGCTCCACCAGCCATCTTCAATCAATCATAACTTTCTGATAAAATTTCAAAATCATGAATAGTTTAAATTTCTAGAAACTAGAATGCAAGGAATACAACTTTTGTGTTTGGAAAAGTTTCAGAATCCTTATATATTTCAAGATATAAGCTTCCAAATTCAGCTCCACGATTGCACTAGTTGCTGCCAAAACAGCTTTCTGCAGAAAATTTCAGCAACTCTTTGGTCCGAAATTCATTCTGTTAACCTTCTGAAAGCCACCCGAGGCCCTCGGGACCTTAACCAATTATACCAACATGTCCCAAAACATAATACGAACTCGCTCGAGGCCTCAAATTACATCAAACCACGTTGAATTCATGAATCGCACTCCAATTCAAGCTTTATGAACTTTGAAATTTCAAACTTCTACATCCGATGCCGAAACCTATCAAATTACGTCCGATAATTCGACCTTATGGACCTACTCCAACTTTCAGAATTGAAATCCGACCCGATATCAAAAAGTCAAACTCTCGGTCAAACTTCTCAAAAACCTTCAAATTTCTATCTTTAGCCAAATGACTTCAAAATGACCTACGGACCTCCGAATTCACTTCTGATCGTGCTCCCAACTCCAGAATCACCATACGGAGCTATTCCCAAATTCGGAATCCCAAACGGATATCAATAACACCGAAATTCACTTCAACCCAGACTTATGAAATTTCTTCTAAAATGCTAACCTCCACAATATACGCCGAAATGCTCCCTAGCTATCCAAAACCCGATCCGAACATACGTCCCAATCCGAAATCATCATACGAACCTGTTGGAACCTTCAAATCCTGATTCTGAGGTCGTTTACTCCAAATTTCAGTCTTAGTCAATTCTTCCAACTTAAGGCTTCTGAAATGAGAATTTTCTTTCCAATTTGACTCTGAACTTCCCGAAATTCAATTCCGACCACACCTACAAGTCATAATACCTGAAACAAAGTTGCTCATGACTTCAAACCGTTGAACGACACGCTAGAGCTCAAGACGACCGGTCGGGTCGTTGCACAGATTTTACCGAGGGTGACTGAAACAAGGTGTTAAGACATGAGCGAAGGAAAACTGAGGAATCGATAGCACTAACAGACTATCCCCCCCCTCCCCCCACAACTCACAGTTTTTCTTTAGGTGCAGGCATGATGGATATAACAAGCACGTTCGCAAATATATACATACAATGAGATCACTATCTTCACACTGACAAAATTCGCCAAGCACAAATGCATCAACCTAAGGACCACTTTTCCCTCTCATATTTAATTGTTGTTTTTCCTACATAGGGCTAAGCACTACCCTTATTACATTGCATAGGGCTAAGCAATGCTTTCATTATTGCATAAGGCTAAACAATGCCTTCCTCTACTTGAGACTAAATATTATCTCCATTGCATTGCATAGGGATAAGCACTGCCCTCATCATTTCATAAGACTAAACGATGCCTTTCTATGAACGAGACTAATCACTGTCTCTGTTACAATGGTTGAGGCTAAGCACAACCTCCATTATTTCATAAGGCTAAACGCTACCTTTCTCTGTACGAGACTAACCATTGTCTCCATTATATTGCATGAGGCTAAGCACTGCCTCGATTATTGCATAAGGCTAAATGTTGACTTCCTCTGCATGAGGCTTAGCACTGTCTCCATTACATTGCATGAGGCTAAGCATTGCCACCATAATTTCATAAGGCTAAATGTTGCTTTCCTTTGTATGAGACTAAGCATTGTCTCCATTACATTGCATGAGGCTAAGAACTGCCTCTATTATTGCATAAGGCTAAATTCTACCTTCCTTTGCATGACACTAATCACTATCTCCATTGCATTGTATGAGGCTAAGCACTGCCTCTATTATTGCATAAGGCTAAACGCTGCCTTTCTTTGCATGATACTGAGCACTGTCTCCATTACATTGCATGAGGTTAAGCATTGCTGCCATTATTTCATATGGATAAGTATTGTCTTCCCCTGCGGAGGGCTAATCACTGACCTCATTACATTGCATGAGACTAAGCGCCGCCTCTATTATTTGCATAAGGCCAAGAATTGCCCTGTGTCATTCTTGCATACAACTAAGCATCACAAGTTCCCTTTATCAAGAAATCAATATCAATGCATCCATGAATTTCATGGGTTGAAACATCACCACATTGTCTGAATACGTCATATTCTGAAGGCATCATCCTCATAGCCTAAGGACATCATGCCATGGCTGGAGGTTCTATCGAAATTGGATATCATTATCAAAGGCGTCATAGTCCAGAGGCACCATCCTCAAGGCCTGAGGAAATCATTTCATGGCCTGTGAATCCCTTATCATATGCTACATGGCCCAGGATGTCATGGTATAAGGAAATCATCCTTATCGTCCAAAGACAAATCTCATGGTCCGAAGGGAATTTGCATCATGTTTAATTTTGCAATAACCACATATATTCGCGTGCATCGTGTTTTAAGTTTTGCAGGTAACTCGGGAGGTAACCGTCCTACAAGCAGGAGGAATTCTTGCTCCGATTTTTGTTCACAATGTTCACATCCTTCGATCATCTCAAACGTAACCAATGATCGATTACCCTTTGTCCTGTAATTTAAATATTTGCCTTATACATCCGTAACATTCAAATTCACATTCATAGCTCCACCTGAAATTATCCATTACTCACAACACTATCATATCAAAAGATCCTTTTCAGAACACATGACCACTCTTATAACAACTATATTGGTTTCGTTCGTTGTTGGATCCAGAACTACATACGGTATGATTCTTGTAACACCAGGATATTTAGGCAACTCAAGAACCAGGTTTCGGCCCCCATATTTTCAAAAACACATCATCCCCACTCATTTCAGACAAAATTGGTCATCACTTTCTTTACCCAACAACTCTTTCATCATTCCCGGGTAAAGATGGGCAGTTGTTGATACCCAATTTTGCCCTCACATTTTTATAAGTATCATATATACTTTCAAAATATTATTTCTGCAACATCACCAATTTAGAAGAGTCATATAAGTGCCTTCTATACTTTTTCAGAATTTTTAAGGCTTTAAAATTGATTTTCTTGCATTTAAATTATTCAAATATTTATTAATTACTCCTTCAAATTATTTTGTGATGACTTAATCATCCAAATTTATTTTTTACAACTATATTATTCTTTATAATATTTTACTTCATTTTATATAATCACTTCTGCATTTTTGAACTATTTACACACGTTTGTAATAATACCCCATACTTTACAATTAATTGCATTTATCATTTTTATTCAGGGCCAAAATAGTTTTTTAATCTTTAACTATTATGTTCGAATATTAAGTTTCAAAAATATTATTTTTTATATTTATTTAGCTATTTTATTAAATTTTTTCCCCATAATTTCTTTTATTTAAAATCTAACCCAAAACAAGCCAAATTTAGAACCCAATCCACCAACCCACATCCTAAGCTAGCCTAAACCATAGCCCCATCTGCTGTGGCTAAAACAAAACAACCCCATTATCCCAACCCGGACGCGGCCCGTTCATATGACCCGCCCCGCTTCTCTTCTAAACTTGACCGTTGATCTCAAATGATTAACAGCCCACAACCATTCCCATATTTTTAATTACACTCACCCAAACCCTAACGCCCATTTTTATGAGACAGTCACCCTTAAATCCCCTCATTCTCTCCCCTTTATCTGAGAAAGGCTAGCCGTCTTCATTCAAACCCAGCCCTAATCTGATATCACACGGAAAATCATCAATATCCCATTTCCTATTTTGCTCACACGATGGTTCTTACCATTTCCTCAATATTACTGTATTTGGTACTCAATTATTTATGGAAGTTGAGTCATTGGGTGTTCGTTTAACTTTGATTTTGGACTATCCTCCTGTTTCTGACATGATACACTCACTACCAGGCCATATGGGTCCGATTCAGTGAGATCTGTTACAATTTTTTCTTTTTGTCTTGAACTAGGGTTTTCTTGATTTCTCCTAAATTGATTCTGAATTGATTTTGCATGTTATTATTTCCTTCTTTATGTTTAAGACTATTTTTCCTTATTCGCGTGTTTACTTTTGGTACTATATAAACCCCTCTTCCGGTTCTCCTCTAAGGCTTAACGATTCATCACCTAACTACTATTACCATTACTATTCTCTCAACTCACATTCTTCTATACTTTCTGCACTTTTGGCTCTTGGCCGGCTGAAAACTAAGGCCATCGGAACCCTCTGTATCGACCTTCCTAGTGTGATCACTGCTCTGGGCTTTGCTGCTCATGTGAACTCGGACTCACTAGAAATTGCGTCTTTTGTTTATTCACTTTGATGTTGATATTTGAGTTGTTGATGTCACTTAGTTTTCTCTTCTATTTGTTTGTTGAATTTGTACACTGGTAAGTGTCTTGCCCTTTTCATACTATCCTTTGTGCTGGCTTCCAGTGCTTCGCATACCCATATTTTTTGAACCAATATGACTCCAATATTATGTTACAACCTGCCTAGATTTTTAAAACTCCAATATATTCAGCTTGAATGATTGTGTACCTTCAAGTTTACTTTGTTGCTCTACTTATTGTGAGTTTTTCTCATTCCTTGTTCTGGATTCTTGCCCTGAGATTCCTAGGGAATCATCTCCTACCAAAACTTTTCCTTAGTGAACTTCTACTGATAATTCCTTTATGTGAACTTGGTTCTTACCTGCTTATATGAACCATATCTATAGTGGCAATGCTTTAACCAAACATGTTGTGTTATCTTTGGTGTTTGGTCAATCCTGCATCCTTTGGTATTGTTTATGCTTCTAGTTGAATCCTACTACATTAAGATTCCACGATCATGCATGGTCGAGTGGCTTAAGTTCTGAGTCTGTGTTTTCTATTTAACCTTAAGATAATATGTTTTCCTGCCAGGATACCTTTGGACTCTAAGATCATTTTGTTATACTCAGCATGATTAGTTTTCTCACCGATGGCTTGCTTGCATGTTCATCATGTATAATTGTCATCTCCTGACTATGACCCTGTCTGACCCTTTATGACTTAGACCCCTAAGTTTTTAAAATCCTTTTATGGCTAATGCCCTATTCTTAATTCATTCTGGGAAGCCTACCATGTTCACCTCATATGGGGCTAATATGTTTACCTTGTTAATCCAGAGTGGCATGTGTCCTTAACTCTCCTAATGGTATGACTATCCTTAGCATGATGTCACCAGCTTAATGATTTAACGTATGTTGCATTTACCATGTTGCAAATTGAGTCTATTAACTCTCCTAGTTCCATGTTCTTTATTTAATCAATATTGTCACTCTTGTTTCTAAAATGCGAATGTGTTTACTAATACTGCTAAATGTCATATAACCCTGTCTCTATGAAGTGTTGCTTTAGAACTGTTTGGTTGATTTCAATGTGTGGTGCACTATTTGATAAATTTATCAATATTGTAAATATTGGGTTGGATATGAGTCTATGTGTAGCTTTGGGCTATGCAAATGGGCATACTCTCCTATTTTGCGAAATGTTTGGATCTAGGCCTGCTATTCGAGTGAAAGAGTCTATCGAAGGCTCATGCAGTGCTAGGTTAGCTCTTGTTGAGTTTGCTATATCTATTGGGCATGTAATCATCTTGATTTTGTAATATTTGAGCATGTTTCTTCTTTTATCTTTGGTTATGTAATAATTTGTAAGCAAACGATGGGGGACATTAGTGAAAAGGGGTTAGGGTATTCTAATTCTCGCATGAACTGGTAGAAAACTTGCCTATATGATTTAATTCTTTGTATGCCATTCATTTGATGTGATCCTATTCTACACACTCATAAAAATCATGCCTATAGGGATCATGCACACCTCACTTGTACATTGTTCAAGCATGTTAGTCCAAGAATTTTCCATACTTGTTTCTATGTTTACTACCATGCACACTTAGACAACATGCTTATAGGGTGTAATAACATATGCTTTGTTAATCTAGATACCATACCTATAGAACTCCAACGAATCAATCAGTCAATCGCTTCTATTGCTTTTAGTACACTGCTGATCCAGATATCATGAATATAGGATCTAATGAACTAATCAATTAATTTTGTTGCTTCATTATATTGCAATACTTAGATGATATGCCTATAGGGATAAAGTATTATTAAATCAATTTCAATTGTCAAGTGGTAGAAATCATGCCCATTAGATATTGTTATTCATCTTAGACAGTATGTTTATATAAACCAACGTTGTTAATCCTGAGCTTTCATGCAGTGCACCATCTCATCATGCAAACAATTAGAGATCATGCCTATAAGACCTGTAATGCCTTTAATTGGCCTATGCATTAGTATAAAGCTACAGTACTGCTTGTACGATACTAGAAATCAGAATCATATAGAAACCATGTCTATAGGACTTAACGACTCTAATGCGTCTTAATTCTAAAAACTATCTACTGCCTATTTTGTCGCGTGCATTTGCTATTTATGTGTTGAGATTTACTTGAGCCTTTTATTGTCTTTATGTGAAGTCCTATATTTTTTTAGTGTCTCTTGTTCTATAATTTTTGAGCATCCTAAGTAGAGTCTAGAACCACCTGATAGTAGGTCCAAAGCCTCCAGGACCATAGGCATGGGATGGATAGTGAATTCATAGGACACGACCTAGAATTCAGTTAGAGCACCTTTAGGTAAACAACTTTAACATAGTAATCAGGTGGCAAAAGATGATAGTTTGTGCCCGATGAATAATATGAGCAACCCCTTGACAAACTTGAAACACGCACCTAAATATGCTTGTTAGTCGAATATAGTATAATATAATATTGTATCCACAAGGATTGGATTTAAGTAGTATTATTGTAGTTTGTAGCTAGATTGCTATCTAAGATGATCAACCATTGAGAATTATGCGAGTTAAAACTAAAATTAATTAAGAATCTAGATCTATTTGACTAATGACAATCAAACAAATGTAATCAAGGAAGATAAGAATGGGAGAAAATAGGGGTTGATTGGATAGGTGCAAGATAATTGTCTAGGATTCAACAATATTTCATTAAATTTTAATGTTCAAGTGAGTCTCTCCAATTCGCTCAATTATCAACTCAAACGTTTAGTAGAAACTCCTCTCTCGATTAAGTCTCAACCTCACAAGATGAACTAAATTAAGCTAGGTGAAGATATGTATGAATTCATAGTGGATTGGTCTTTAGGAGAACCTCTTTAATTATCCTCCTAACTAGGTTTAAACAATAATTCAACTAGACTCTTTCAATTACAAAGAAGAATTAATGCACTCAACAAACAAGATAATACAAAGATATCACAAGTTAGGCCTCTCTCGATTACATGAACATGTGAATATAGATGCAACAATTAAAGCATCCAAAATGATTCAATTCATAAAAACTAGAGTTAATATCCAAAAATAAATATCAATGCACCAAATCCATCAAACCCTGAAGAAGAACTACTCCATAGATATGGAATAATTCATCACAATTATGTTTAAAGTAAAGAAAAGCATAAAATGATCCAAACTCTTGTCTTGAGTGAGGATTGAATGATGAACTCCTTGTTCTTTCGCTTCTCCAACTTCTCCTTAGCCTACTTAGGACTTAGATGTGTCAAAAGTCTCAAAAATAACGTTTTTCCACGCATTTATTCCGAGTAGGGTCGGACCGGGATGAAAACACCTTCTCCTACGAAATAGGACAAATACTCTGCAAAAATTGCACTGTCGCTCCGCATGGGGTGAAGTGCCATGGAATTAGTGGGGAAATCCAGAGAGTTAATTTCTGACAGATAGTAGGATTTTGTATAGGCGTTGCACGGTGCTCGCCGTAGGTGTGTTATTTTCTTAGAGTACAGTGTTTTCTTGACTTTTTGATATCCACACGTGGTTTTTGACCCTCGAACACGTTCCCGGCTTAATCCCTTGAAATTCTCCTACAAGACATAAAACACACAATTAGTGCAAAACACTAGCGATTAAAGCTCAAACTCAATTAAAGTGCAGTAAATTAGAGTGTAAGCGACTAAAACACGGGATTATAGCCTACCATCAACATCCCACATTTAAACCATTGCTCGTCCTCGAGCAATCAAACTACACTTTATATAGACACGACATTTTTAAACAACTCTCCTAACTCATTACACCAAGAATATTTTAAATAGATTATGCACAATATCATAACATCCAAGCCTAAAAAATTGACTCAAAAGTACCATGCATTATTTATCACCCGCTCACTTACTCTAACATAAAGGTCAACGGAATTAACTTTCCTTCATGAATCAAGTGCCCTCACACAACAATAGCGATTAGTTCCACACACCATAAAATTACACAACAATTAGAAACTCAATATAGAAAGAAGTCACTCACTCTCAGAATCAACATTCATATGCCACAAAATATTAACCATAAGCTTTCCGGTAGTGTACTACTCAACTAATCGAGCTCAATCAGTCAAGGATCAAGTAGGACTTTAATTGGTTGTAATGTAGGCTGCGGGACGGGTAGGATACATTTAGCTATAAGAATGATTACACATCCCTAAGCACTTTAATACATACATTTAATTGTCAAAACCCCATACTTATGTCAAATCAGCACTCCACCTTCACATCAATATGCAACAATTCCCAATTTTTTTAAGCACAACTACATCAAGATTTACCACTATCATGTAATATTTTGCACAATCATACAATTAACTTTTTTTTGTTTTCCTTTTTCTTTTTCTTTTTAAATTAAAATGGCTCTTAATTCTTCAAAATAGCACATTTCTCCTTATTTCATTTGTTCCACTCAAAAGCCAAACCAACCACCCCACACTTCGACTTTTACAAAGTTCATAACAAATTCAAGTGCTCATGAGAGGTGAAATGTTCAAATAGATGGTCAACTCAAATAATTGGGTAAGGCTTGTAATGTGGTTGCCAAAGAAATTGGATTACAGACTAAATGGGGTTAACTAAGATACATAATAATTATGTGGGTAAAAGCATATAGCAGGCTCAACAAAGAAATGCCTAAATCACTCCCAAGACTGAATAAAACTACTATTTCATTTTGCAAACACACGGGGCAAGTTCTCGATATCAAATGCTATGCACAGAACAAAACAAAACCTCACACACACATGGCATATAACTCACTCAAGATTGTTATCAAGACACACAAGTCAAAGCAGTTAAGCAAATTTAAGATCATACAGTTTAAGGCATTTATGCAAGAGTCAAAAATTGAGCCTAAGCATCACAACTAAAGTACTCACTATTCTCAAGGCATAATAAAGTCAGGGATATTGCTTCCAATTCAACCCATAGCACAAGGTTTCCTACTATTCTACAAAACAAAAACTAACTACACCTGGTTCAAACAAAACCCATGGAAAAGAACCGCGGACAAAGGAAAACCAAGGGGGAATTATTACACTACCTAACAAAATAAATTTTTTTGTATTTTTCCATCGACTTTAATCCCTCAAGAAACCCGTCAAATGATATCCATTGCCGGGAAAATCAAAAAACATTTCAATGTTTATGTTTTTTCTATTTTTCTATCTCTAACTACTAAAACAACAAAAACTAACACATATACATACAACACATATTTATCCCCCTACATCACAGTTTAAGTTGTGGAATGTCCTCATGACACATAATTAAAAAAGCATAAGGTAAAGGAAACTTCCCTGAACAACTAGTCGGGGTCTGAGTCGAAGTCAGGCTCCATTCCACGCGCCTGGACCAATGCACACATCCATGCAGACAACTTCTTCTCAACCTTCTTAGGATACACCCACTTTTGTTTCTCACTCAGTGAAACCTTCTCTTTTGAACTCTTCACCATCCACACAACACTTGCAACTGGCTTCTCCATTTTCACCCTCGTTTCTACATTCGTCTAAAAAGTCACTGTCTCCTCACCCACTCTAAGCATGAGTATTCTCTCGTGTATATCTAATATTGCTCTACCCGTTGCTAAGAATGATCTTCCTAAGATAAGGGAGGCCTTCTTGTTCTCCTCCATATTCAGTACTATAAAATCTACAGGAAATACGAACTTATCTACCCGAACTAAAACATCTTCCACTATCCCCTTGGGTATCAGAGTGTTTGATCAGCTAACTGCAACGATACTGGTGCCGACCTTATCTCTCCAAACTCATTCTCCAGTATCCTATAAATAGATAGAGGCATTAGATTAATTGAGGCACCAGAATCACATAGCGACTTATCAAAATTAATAAAGCCTAAAGATCAAGGTATAGTAAAAACTCCCTGGATCTCCACATTTTTGTGGGAATTTGATTTGAAAGATTGCACTGCAATGCTCGGTGAGCTTGACTACTGAGGTATATTCTATCTTACTCTTCTTTGTCAGGATCTCCTTCAAGAATTTAGCATAAGTTGGCATTTGGGAGAGCACCTCTGTGAATGGCAAATTTACATTAACTTGTTTCAGCATATCCAGAAATCTCTCAAATTTCTAGTCCAGCTTTTCTCTATAAAGCTTTTGGGGAAAAGTTAAAGTAGGCATATGATTGCTCTCTTCATATTCATCCCTTCTCGAATTCTCTTCCTTCTTCTTTTTTTCTCAGTTTCCTTCTTGCGGTTCTTCTTCTTATCAACTTCATTTTCAGCTGCTCTCCACTTCCTTTTTCAGGCATCACATATGTTTGGACAGGGTTGGATCTTTTAACACTTTCCCCCTTCTCAATATTACAAGATATACTGTCTCTTTGTGGTTTCTTTCACTATCAGCTAGCAGAGTACCTATGATCCTTTCAGATAATATTGTTGCAATTTGCCCCACTTGTCTCTCCAGATTTCGAAGACTAGGTACCTATTTCCTTGATAGCTGCTCTATGTTCCCTTATAGATGTACTATGAATTTCAAGCTTCTCATTAATTTTCTGAATGAAGTATTTCATGAGATCTTCTAAACCAGGTTGAATGCGCTGTTAAGGCTGAAATTGCTGCCTCTGCTAATTTTGGAAAGCTAGAGCTCCTTGATCATGAGGTCTAGGATTATTTTGTTGCCATGCATTTTTTGTACCCCCAAGTGAACTCCATGAAAAATCGAGGTGTCTCTGACCCATTGCATTAAATTTGAAATTCCCCACAGTATTAACTTCCTCAGTTGAGGCCTGACACTCATGAGTATGGTGTCCTCTTCCACATATATCACAAGGTGCATGATTCTCACTCTATATTGAGGCCCAGGTCATCTTTCGTATATCTTTCACCATAACATCAAGATGTGCCTGCACAGATGTGTTAGCATCAACCTGGTTAACACCGTTTGCTCTTCTTCTTTTAGCACTTTCAGAGGGACATTGATTTGCATCTTCAATTAAATCATCAAGAATTGTGACTATCTCCTCTATTGTCTTCTTCATCAACGGGCCTCCAGCTGCATTGCTCGATGTTCTACGTGAGGCCGGTGTCAACCCATCCTAAAAGTCCTGGAGTTGCATCCAGAGTTCAATTCTGCTATGTTGACACTTTCTAACAATCTCCTTAAACCTCTCCCAAGCTTAAAAAACATTTTTAATATCATTATGGCAGAAGTTATGGATCTCTCTTCAAAACTTGTCCGTTTTAGCTGAGGAAAAATATTATCAAGAAATTTTCTGGTCATCTCCTCGCATGTTCTAATTGATCGCTGGGGCAAGCTTCGAAACCACTGCTTTGTATCATCTTTTAACGTGAAGGGGAATGCCCTTAAGTAATATGCATCTTGTAAAACATCATTGTATTGAAAGGTGTTCATAATTTCCTCGAAGTCCATTAGATGGTTGTTTGGATCTTTGTTCATCTTTCCTCTGACACAACAGTTTTGAAGAGTTTGGAGAAACCCTTGCTTCAATTCGAAATTATTCGTTGCAACTGGAGGTGGTCTAATACATGAGAATCCTTGATTGTAGACCGGTCTAGCGTAATCAGCAAGTGGTATCCCAGCACCGTGAGCTGAGTTTTTGTATTGGTCTGCACCCAGAAGTTGATTTCCATTAAGTCTCTGACCCCCCTATTCTTCATAAATGTGCTTCGCATATCTAATAGCTACTTCTTCAGCATCCCGTGCAACTTTTTATTGTTGTTGGGCTACCTCTCATGCAGCCAAATCCACATTATCATCATCTCCAACCATATTTTCTTTTGTTGAGGATTTCCCACCCTTCTCGATATTCTCAGGGAGATTTCTTTCCTTCGTCAACTGTCGCAGTTGTTTTTTTATTTCTGGTTCGTATGGTAGCACTTCATTCCCATAAGATAGAGTCATGCACCACTCGTACCTGCAACCACTACTAAAAAATAGCAAAATTGCGACTGAACAATTCCGATCGATTGAATTTGGTCATAGTTTTTGACTGATTCGGTCGGAAACTTTATTAAAAATATATCTTTATTTTTTTTTAATTTTTGGCTCAAAATTACGACTGATTCGGTCTCTCAATTATGCAAAAAATACCGCGAAAATATATTTTACGTTTTGCGACTGAATCTATCGCAACTATTAAAATTAAAAATAAAATAAAATTAAAGTTTGCGACTGTCACGATCCGATTTACCCTCCGAAGGTATCGTGACGGCACCTAGTCCCTACGATTAGGTAAGCCTTCTATTAAGGGAAAAATTAAAATAAAACACAAGAAATAAAGGGAATAAGGGCAATGATATAATATAACATACTGGCCGCTCGGCTCATACAAAAAGAAATACTTTCCCAATAACCCGGAATGTCACAAAAAGTCACAAGCTTCTAGCACTACTATAGCTCTAAACAAGTCTGGAAAATACATAGGAACAACTCTAAACGATAGAATAGAAGGGGACTCGGAGGATTTTGCGGACACGGCAGACTTGCAGTCTCCTAGAATCAACAGCAACGGCTAACCACGAGGCTGATAGCTTGTACCTGGATCTGCACACGAAAATATGTGCAAGTAAGGGCATGAGTACACCACATTTGGTACCCAGTAAGTGCCAAGCCTAACCCCATTCAAGTAGTGACGAGGTCAGGTTAAGGTTCTACTGGATTTCTGTATAAATCAATTTAAAAACAGTAAAAAAGATAGGTGATGTCTACAGTAAGCAGTTTAAGAAAATAATATAAAGTTATACAGTAAAGAGAGTCCTCGGCTCAACACAATGTATCACAAAGTGAAATCTCCCAGTATACCGCCCCGTAGTTGCAAATGATTATGCAGTACAGGGGGATCTCCCAGAATACGTCCGTAGTCCCAAAATAAATATGCAGTACAAGGGGATCTCCCGGAATACAGGCATAGTCCCAAAATAAATATGCAGTACAAACGGATCTCCCGGAATACGTCTGTAGTTCCAAAATAAATATGTAGTACATGGGGATCTCCCGAAATATGTCCATAGTCCCAATTTAAATATGCTATGCAGGATGAATGAGAAGCATAACATCGAATTTACACAGTTTATACTAATCACAGATAAGAAAAATAAGGGCTTAACTAAGCATGGCACACAGAAGATCAAGTAGGCATTTAAACACGTAAGCATGCTTTCCTAATCTAAGCTAAACAATATATTATATTAGAGAAAATTCATAGAAGAGAAACAATTTATGTTTTAGGAAGGGAAAAATGAGGTTTTTGAAATAACAGCCCGTATACGTACTCGTCCGCCGTCACCTCACGTACACGGCGCCCATACAACAATTAGTATCAAATATCCTAAGGGGGAAGTCCCCAACACAAGGTTAGGCAAGCCACTTACCTCAACCACTCAAATCAACTTGTAACCACGTTCTTGCCACGAGTACCCAACTTCGAATGGCCCGAATCTATTCAAATAAATTGCATAATGTAAATATAGCTGTAAGCAACTAGTTCAACTAATAAATTTGAAGCTAAGAGGCGAAATTAGGAAAAATCGCCCAAAAAGTACCCCCGGGTCCACGCCTCGAATCAATTAAAACTTACAAATTATGAAAAGCCGCTCACTCACGAGCACACTCGAAAAAAAATCATCAAAATCCGACGTCAAAATCTCACTCAAATCTCGAATTTCAATTGGGGAACTTTTTCTCCCATTTCCAAACTTTTACCTTCAAATTCCTTGATTAGATTGAATAACTTACTATAGATTGATGAAATACAAGGGAAATAGGGTTAAGAATCATTACCCACTGATCTCCTCTTCAAAATCCTCACAAAATCGCCAATTCTCGAGCTCCAAATCGATTTTAGAAATTATGAACTCAAACCCTTGATTTTTCATATTTCTGACCAGCGATTCCACTTCTGCGAGGGGACCACCGCACCTGCAGTTCCCCTTATGCGGCTGGGGATCCGCACCTGCGGAAATTCATTAATTCACCAGGCCCCGCACATGTGCTCCTTTCTCCGCAGATGCGGTTCCGCTTCAGCGGTTCTTCAGCCGCATCCGCGGCCACTAGCCCTCACGCCCCAGACCGCTCTAGCGACCTCCTCTTCGCTTCTGCGGGGCCACACTTTCGGTCCAACATCATCAGGTGCGAAAACACCAGAACATCCCTCATCAGATTTGCATAAGGCCCATTTCCTCCCGTTGAGCATCCGAAACACACCCGAGTTCACCGGGACCTCAACCAAAACTACCAACTAGTCCTATAACCTCATTCGAACTTAGTCGTGCCTTCAAACCACATCACATAACACCAAAAACAAGAATTAAACATGAATTCAATCCTAAAAACTTAACATTTTCCCAAAATCTACGTACGATGTCGAAACACGTCAAGACTAGTCCGAATGACCCTTAAATTTGACACACAGGTCAAAAATGACACTACGAACCTACAGCCACTCCCGGAATTCCATTCCGAGCCTGTTATCAAAATTTCACCTATCGGCCGAAATCGCCAAAAATCTAACTTTCGCCAATTCAAGCCTAAATCTACTACAGACCTCGAAAACACACTCTGGACGTCCTCCTAACCCCATGATCACTCAACGGATCTAATGGAGTCGACGGAATTCTGTTCCGAAACTGTCTTCACACAGTTTCGACTACGGTCCGATTTCTAAGGCTTAAACTCATAATTAGGGACTAAGTGTCCCAAAACTCTCTGAATTCCATAGCTAATCACTCCTGAAAGTCCCAATAGCAGAAACAAACATGGGGAAAGCAGTTATTAGGGGATCGAAGCTCTAACTCTCAAAACGATCGGTCGGGTCATTACATCTTCCTCCTCTTAAAACAATCATTCATCCTCGAACGAGTATAAAGACATACCTGAAGCTGTGAAAAGATGAGGGTACTAGCTGCGCATATCATGCTCGATCTCCCAAGTCGCCTCCTCAACCGGCTGACCTCTCCACTGGACCTTTACTGATGCAATATTCTTGGACCTAAGCTTTTTGACCTGCCTATCCAAAATGGCTATTGGCTCCTCAACATAAGATAGATCCTTGTCCAACTGGACTAAGCTGAAATCCAATACATTAGCCGGATCACTGTCATACTTTCGGAGCATAGACATGTGGAATACCGGATCAACTCCTGCTAGACTGGGAGGTAATGCAAGCTCATAAGAAACCTCCCCAACACGCCGCAATATCTCAAATGGGCCAATGAACTTCGGACTCAGCTTTCCCTTCCTCCCGAACCTCATGACGCCCTTCATAGGCGATACCTGCAGCAAAATTCGATCACCGGTCATAAATTCCAAATATCGAACCTTCCGGTCCGCGTAACTCTTCTGCCTGGACTGGGCTGTGCGAAGTTTCTCCTGAATCACCTTCACCTTGTCTAGGGCCTCCTGGACTAAATTTGTACCCAATAATCGGGCCTCGCTCGGCTCAAACCAACCCACAGGGGACTGGCACCGCCTATCGTACAAGGCCTCATACGATGCCATCTAAATTCTAGACTGGTAACTGTTATTATAGGTAAACTCTGTGAGTGGAAAGAACTGGTCCCATGACCCTCCGAACTCCATCACACAGGCGCGGAGCATATCCTCAAGAATCTGAATCGTGCGCTCGAACTGCCCGTCCGTCTGAGGGTGAAAGGTTGTGCTCAGCTCCACCCTAGTACCCAACTCATGTTGTACACCTATCCAGAACCGTGATATGAACTGAGTACCTCTGTCTGAGATGATAGATACTGGAATACCGTGAAGGCAGGCAATCTCTCTGATATAGATCTCAGCCATTCTCTCTGCAGAATAAGTGGTCAACACCGGAATGAAATGGGCTAACTTGGTCAGCTGATCCACGATCACCCAAATAGCATCGAACTTTCTCAAAGTCCATGGAAGTCCAACTACAAAGTCCATGGTGATCCGCTCCCATTTCCACTTGAGGATCTCTAACCTCTGAAGTAAACCACTCGGCCTCTAGTGCTCATATTTGACATGCCGACAGTTGAGACACTTGGCCACAAACCCCACTATATCTTTCTTCATCCTTCTCAACTAATAGTGCTGTCTAAAATCTTGGTACATCTTTGCAGCACCCGGATAAATGGAGTACCGCGAGCTATGAGCCTCCTCAAGAACCATCTCCCGAATCCCATCTACATTAGGCACACAGATCCGACCTTGCATCCTCATCACGCCATCATCATCTGTAGTCACTTCTCTGGAATCACCTCACTGGACCCTGTCCTAAAGAACCAGAAGGTGGGGGTCATCATACTGACGCTCTCTGATGCGGTCTTAAAGAGAAGACCGAGCAACCACACAAACTAATACCCTGCTAGGCTCAGAAATATCCAACCTCACGAACTGGCTAGCTAAATACTGAACATCCAAGGCTAAAGGCTAAAGGCCTCTCAGTTGTTGGAAGATATGCCAAGCTCCCCAAACTCTCCCCCCGCGATTCAAGGCATCGACCACTATATTGGCTTTCCCAGGGTGGTCACAATAGACAGTGTAAGACCCCGAACCTGTAGGCAACACTAATACTGGGGATGTAGTCAAAGCTGTCTTGAGCTTCTGAATGCTCTCCTCACACTCCTCGATCTACCTGAACGGAGCACCCTTCTAGGTCAGTCTGGTCATAGGTGCTTCAATAGATGAAAATTCCTCTACAAAACGGCGGTAGTACCCTACCAAACCAAGGAAACTATGGATCTCCATAGCTGATGACGGTCTAGGCCAACTCTGCACCACCTCCACCTTCTTCGGATCTACTTTGATCCCATCACAAGACACTATGTGGCCCAAGAATGCCACTGAATCAAGCCAGAACTCACACTTAGAGAATTTTGCATACAATCTCTTCTTCCTCAAAGTTTGAAGCACGGTCCTCAAGTGTTGCTCATGATCTTCCCGTGATCGGGAATATACCAGGATGTCGTCAATAAACACAATTACGAAGGAATCAAGATAAGGCTGGAACACACTGTGCATCAAATGCATAAAAGCTGATGGGGCATTGGTCAGCCCAAATGACATGACAAAAAACTCATAGTGACCATATCTGGTCCTGAGGGCAGTCTTTGGGATGTCCCGCTCCCGAATCTTCAACTAATGATAGCCAGATCGCAAGTCAATCTTGGAGAATACTCTGGAACCTTGTAACTAGTCGAATAAATCATTAATGCGAGGCAAATGATACTTGTTCTTCACTGTAACCTTTTTCAGCTGCCGATAATCAATAAACATACGCATAGAGCCATCTTTTTTCTTCACAAATAGTACTGGAGCACCCCAAGGTGATACACTGGTCCTTATGAAACCTCCTACAACTACTCCTTCAACTCCTTCAACTCAGGAGGATCCATACGGTAAGGAGGAATAGAAATAGGCTGAGTGCTCGACAACAAATCAATGCTGAAATCTATATCTCTATCGGGCTGCATACCCGAAAGATCAGCTAGAAATACATCAGGGAAGTCCCTTACTACTGGGACTGACTCAACTGGAGGAGTATCAACACTGACATCTCTCACACAGGTCAAATATGCATCCACCCCTTCTCAACCATCTGCTGAGCCTTAAGAAATGAAATGACCCTGTGGGGTGTATACTTTAAGGTACCTCTCCCCTCTAATCTCGGCAAGCTTAGAATAACCATCATCACGATCTTAGCGTGACAATCAAGAATAGCATAATGGGGCGACAATCATTCCATGCCCAAGATAACATCGAAATCTACCATGCTGAGTAATAATAAATAAGCCCTAATCTCAAAACCACTAAGAGCAATAAAACACGACCGATATACGCGGTCCACAACTAGAGAGTCTCCCACAGGAGTAGATACATAAACAGGGGAACTCAAAGAATCCCGAGATATCCCCAAATGTGGAGCAAAATAAGAGGACACATATGAATACATAGAGCCTGGGTCAAATAATATTGATGCATCCCTATGACAGATAGGGACAATACCTGTGATGACTGAATATGAAGCAACATCCTTGGAACGGGCTGGAAGGGAATAGTACCTGGCCTGGCCTCCCTCTCTAGGGCAACCTCTACCTCCCCGACCGCCACCTCGAGCTGGCTGAGGAGGTGGAGTGGCAGCTGGGGCTGGAAAAATAGCCGGAAGACCCGGTGGAGCACGTGGAGGCTGGTAAGACTGTGGAGGCGCACCCCTCCTGGCTCTGGGGAAATCTCCAATCATGTGGCGAGTGTCACCACACTCAAAACACCCCTCGGAGGACGTTGCGGCTGAGACTGAATAGGAGCTGGCCTGCTGGGCTGGCGGGTAATATAACCTCAAACTGGAGGCATACTGGATACTAGCGGTGCATAATAGGGCTCCTGAGGTCAAGGAGGAGCTGGAATACCTCTGGCTGCTGGAAGAGCTGAATGAACACGGCGACTCACAAAACCCTTACCATAGCGTGCTGGTAGTGCCCGAGCTCCTGAATAATGGCCAGTCTCTCGAGACCTCTTGGCCTCTCTCTTCTCTCGGTACCGGGCAAACATGCCCTCTACTCTCCTGACAATACTCACTGCCTGCTGATAAGGGATATCTGTCTTCAACTCTCTGCCCATACTGGTCCGAATACTGGGGTGGAGTCCCTCAATGAAGCGACGAACCTTCTCTCTGAATTTGGCAACCAAAGCCGGTGTATGACGAGCTCACTCACTGAAACAGACTGTATACTCCGACACAGTCATAGTACCCTGGCGCAACTGCTCGAACTCTACGCGCCAAGCATCCTTGAGGCTTTGACGGGCATACTCTCGCAGAAACATCTCTAAGAACTGAGTCCAAGTGAGTGAGGCTTCCTCGTCCGGACTACTCAGCTCATAGGCACGCCACCACTGATATGCCGCTCCCCTCAGCTGGAAAGCGTTGAAAGAAACCCAACTAGTCTCCACAATTCCCATAGTGCGGAGAATACGATGACATTCCTCAAGAAAACTCAGAGCATCCTCTGAAGCTAGTCCGCTGAAAGTAGGTGGGTGGTACTTCTTGTACCTCTCAAGTCTGAGCTGCTCTACCTCAGAAGCAGTTACCCTAGTCTCATGATGAACCAGAGCCACTAGGGGCATAGGAATATACTCCGGGGCCTAATCAACCTGGCCCCTTTGCTCAGGAGTGCGAGCTGCGGGAGTCTGTGCCCCTCGCCCGGCCTGAGACATAGCGGGAGCTATCAGAAGTAGTCCAGCCTGAGCTAGAGTGCTGAACATGCTCATGAACTGAGCTAATGTCTCCTGGAAGGCTGGAGCAGCAACAGGAATCTCCGGTGTTGGCCCTCCAACTAAACCTACTGAGGGCTCCTCCGCTGCAGCTCTCACAGGTGCTCGGGCTGCACCGTGCTCGTCCCCTACCCCGGCCCCTACCTCTGGCGGCTCTGACTAAGGGCTAGGGTGCCTGATCATCGGTCCTCCCGATACGGGTCCTCACCATCTGTGGGAAAGAGTGGAATAGAATTTTAAACTTTTGATGTCAATAACTCGCACGAAGAGGAAATCAAAGAAATATGACTGTTGTTAACAGTTACATATACTTCCGAAGATAAGCATGGACGTCTCCGCACTGATCCGCGAGACTCTAGTAAACCAGTTTGTGACTTGTGACTCCTATGAACCTAGACTCTCTGATACCAACTTGTCACGACCTGATTTACCCTCTGAAGGTATCGTGACGGCACCTAGTCTCTACGACTAGGTAAGCCTACTATTAAGGGAAAAATTGAAATAAAACACAAGAAATAAAGGGAATAATGGCAATGATATAATATAACATACTGGCCGCTCGGCTCATACAAAAAAAATACTTTCACAATGACCTGGAATGTCACAAAAATTCATAAGATTCTAGCACTACTGTAGCTCTAAGCAAGTATGGAAACTACATAGAAACAACTCTAAACGATAGAATAGAAGGGGACTCAGGGGATTCTGCGGACGCGGTAGAATTACCTTGCAGTCTCCTAGAATCAGCAGCAACGGCTAACCACGAGGTTGATAGCTCGTACTTGGATCTGCACACAAAAACATGTGCGTCATGAGTACACCACATTTGGTACCCAGTAAGTGGCAAGCCTAACCCCAGTCAAGTAATGACGAGTTCTGGTTAAGGCTCTACTGGATTTCTGTATAAATCAATTTAAAAATAGTACAAATGATAGGTAATGTCCACAGTAAGAAGTTTAAGAAAATAATATAAAGTTTTACAGTAAAGAGTGTCCTCGGCTCAACACAATATAGCACAACGTGAAATCTCCCTGGATACTGCCTCGTAATCCCAAATGATTATGCAGTACATGGGGATCTCCCAGAATACGTCTGTAGTCCCATAATAAATATGCAGTATAGGAGGATCTCCCGGAATACGTCGTATTCCCAAAA
The DNA here is from genome assembly GCA_005239505.1 of Nicotiana paniculata. NCBI lineage: Eukaryota > Viridiplantae > Streptophyta > Magnoliopsida > Solanales > Solanaceae > Nicotiana > Nicotiana paniculata. The sequence goes on from ML365320.1 coordinate 32,393, forward strand.
TAAATATGCAGTATAGGGGGATTTCCCAGAATACGTCCGTAGTCCCAAAATAAATATGCAGTACAGGGGAATCTCCCGGAATACGTCTGTAGTCCCAATTTAAATATGCTATGCAGGATGAATGACAAGTATAACATCGAATTTACATAGTTTATACTAATCACATATAAGGAAAATAAGGGCTTAACTAAGCATGGCGCACAGAAGATCAAGTAGGCATTTAAACACATAAGCATGCTTTCTTAATCTAAGCTAAATAATATATCATATTAGAGAAAGTTCATAGAAGAGAAACAATTTATGTTTTAGGAAGGGAAAAATGAGGGATTTGCAATAACGGCCCGTATACGTACTCGTCACCTCACGTACATGGCGCCCACACAACAATTAGTATCAAATATCCTAAGGGGGAAGTCCCAACACAAGGTTAGGCAAGCCACTTACCTCAACCACTCAAATCAACTTGGAACCAAGTTCTTGCCATGAGTACCCAACTTCGAATGGCCCGAATCTATTCAAATAAATTGCATAATGTAAATATAGCTATAAGCAACTAGTTCGACTAATAAATTCGTAGATAAGACACGAAATTAGGAAAAATTGCCCAAAACGTACCCCAGGACCACGCCTCGAAATCAAGTAAAATTTATAAATTATGAACACTCACGAGCACACTCGAACAAAAATCATCAAAATTCGACGTCAAAATCTCACTCAAATCTCGGATTTTCAATTGGGGAACTTTTTCCCCCATTTCCAAACTTTTACCCTCAAATTCCTTGCTTAGATTGAAGAACTTACTATAGATTGATGAAATACAAGTAAAATAGGGTTAATAATCGTTACCCACTGATCTCCTCTTCAAAATCCTCACAAATCTCCAATTCCCAAGCTCCAAATCAATTTTAGAAGTTATGAACTCAAACCCTCCATTTTTCATATTTTTGACCAGCGATTTCCGCTTTTGCGAGGGGACCACTGCACTTGCAGTCCCACTTCTACGACTGGGGATCCGCACCTGCATAAATTCATTAATTCACCAGGCCCCGCACCTGCACTCCTTTCTCTGCAAATGCGGTTCCGCTTTTGCGGTTCTTCAGCCGTATCTGCGGCCACTGGCCCTCACGCCCCAGACCATACCTGCGAACTCTTCTTCGCTTCTGGGGGGCCGAACTTGCGATATCATCTGCAGGTGCGAAACACCATAACAGTCCCCATCACATTTGCCTAAGACCCATTTTCTTCCCGTTGAGCATCCAAAACACACCCGCACCAAAACTACCAACCAGTCCTATAACCTCATTTGAACTTAGTTGCGCCTTCAAACCACATCTCATAACACCAACAGAATTTGTGACTGAATCGGTCGCAATTTGAAAATTAAAATTTCAAATTTGCGACCGATTCGGTCGCAAATCTTTTTTTGCAATACCCCTCTAGCCCATTTTTTCTTCTTTCTTCTTTCTTCTCTAACTTTTTCCCCTCTCCTCCCCTCTCCTCCCCTCCACTCTTCTGCCCCCCACCCGTTCTATTTGTTAATTTTATCCTATGATCTAATTATATTAGGTATGATTTTCCTCTCTCTCACTCCCTTCCCCTTCACCCGCTCCATCTGCCCCCGCCCCCCGTCCAGCCGCCCCCTCCCCCAAAATTTTTATTCCTATGTTGTTTAACTCATTTTTGGTGCAGGAACCTAACGTCTCATCTCCTCTCTAGTGGTGGTTTGGCAGCAGATCCGTTGGTTCATTTTCCAGGTTTTTTGTTTGCATTAATTTAGAAAAATAGTATGTACAAGTTAGCTATATAATTTTCAACATAGTATAGATCAATTAGAAATAGTTTTTGCAATATAATATGTATATAGTGATGTTAAAAATTTAATTGTTTAGATTAATTAGCTATTTTTTATTGTTTATATAAATTCTTGTTTAATACTTGTTTATATCAATTCTTGTTTAGAACTCTTGTTAAAAATACTTGTTAAATTTTTTTTCAATATAATAATTCTAATTGTTTATATAAAAAACAACTAAAGAAACAAGTTGAATGCTAATACTTCGTATAATTTAGGTTATAATAGTTAGAATTTTTATACATTCAAGTTATGCTAGTTAAGAAACAACTTAAGTGCTAATACTTCTTTGTTTCGGCTTTTCGTTTAGAAATTCTCCATGTCGTATCAATGTGTTAATTGTATTATTTATTATTGAAACAAAATGAAGAAAATGCAATCAATTAAGTATTAGAATGCTATCATATGCTAATTTGAAATAAATTAGATTAATTTTTATGTTTTAGGACTTTTTTGTCTTACAATTGTTTAATGTACATATTAGCATTGAAATAACACAAGTATTATAGTAAAATATATAATTAAAGTATTTAGATTACCTTTGGGAGAATATAACTTAGTAAGTAGTATAAACAAAATAAATATGTCAACTTCGAATTTGTTTTGGTTGTGTAGATGGCATTTGCGCATCGTAGATGGATGTATAATAGGAATCATCCTAATTGTGTGGGTTTAATAGATGAACTTTAAAGAAGGGGTTGCTGGATTTATTGCTAAGGCAAGGACACTTGATGATTTTCGTATTGAAGGAACCATTAGGTGCCCTTGTGTGAAATGCAAGTGTGTTAAGTTATTGGGAGAATATGTTGTTACATGTCATCTTTTTAAAAAGGGATTTATGGAAAATTATTATTGTAACGACCCGACCGGTCATTTTGCATTATCGGACCCCGTTTCCCTAAATGAAACTTCCCATAGCGGCTTTTTATGATTTATGACTTGCGGGGACTGGTGGTCCAGGATTCGGAGGTGTTTAGAGTGCTATAGGAACAATTGATTGCTTAAGGTTGGCCTTTAAGGCCAAGTTTGACTTCGGTCAACATTTTGGGTAAACGACCTCGTAATTGAGTTTCGTCGGTTCCGGTAGCTTCGTGTGATGATTTTGGACCTGGGTGTATGTTCGGAATGGGTTTTTGATTACTCGTGAGTGTTTCGGCGCCCAATATTGAAATAAGAAGTTCCTTAAGTTGCTATTTTGGTTTGGGATGTGTTTTTGTGTTATCGAGGTCCGAACAGAATTCCGAGATCGGGATTAGTTCCGTTATGTCATTTATGACTTGCCTGCAAAATTTGGTGTCATTCTGAGTTGTATAGGTCGGTTCGGCGCGTTGTTAGCGAAGTCTAGAAAACTTAAAGTTCCTAAGTATGGTTCTTGGGGTTTTGAGGCGTGATTTTGAGTTTTAGCGTTGATTGGGGTGTTCCGAAGGCTCGAACGGGTCCGTATTATGATTTGGGACTTGTTGGTATATTTGGACGGGGGATCGGGTGGGCCCAGGTGCCTCCCAGACGCCACACGAGGCCAAAAATCAGCTGAAATAGCTGCTGGTGCACCTGTTCTGGTGTGACCGAAGGTGCGGTTGACCAGTCACATGTGCGGGACCGCTCCTGCGGTCCCAGCCTCGCAAGTGCGACCCCCAGTGGTCTGGCCAATTCTCGTAGGTGTGGACGAAGTTTCGCAGGACCGGAGCCGCAGGTGCGGTCTCTACTCCGCAAGTGCGGGCCCAGGCTCCCCAATCCATTTTCGCAGGTGCGAGTCTTTGCTCGCAGGTGCAAGACCGCAGGTGCGGTCCTCGAGCCGCAGGTGCAAAAACACTGTTCAGACAGTGTGTTTTTATACACGGGTTTAATTCATTATTTCTCATCTTCTTCTTCTTCCTTGGGGCGGTTTCCACCATTTTTAGGGGCAAACGATCTGGTTATTGAAGGTAAGTAAAATCTACTCTAATATTAGCTTTATGCATGGATTACTAGTTTAATTAACTACCTAAATTAGTGAAAAATTAAGAATTGGGTAGTAACCTAGAGCTTTCGATAATTTGAGAATTTACCCGTGAATTTGCTACGAAATCAAGTAAAAATCGTATATTAATGATCCTTAGGCTTTAGGTGAGGGTTTCCTTCGAAAATTATTGGAATCCGAGCATGCGGGCCCGGGGTTGGATTTTGGGAATTCTTCAAAAATATTGAATTATTGAATAAATAGGATAATTACCCTACTTTGAGCATGCATTGATATCATTGTATCATATTAGGCTAGTTACGAGTCCTCGGGTGTAGAGTTCGGAGTTCGGGCGCATCCTTGGTCCGAGGGGTAGATTCGACACGAGGTGAGTCTCCTTTCTAACCTTGTAAGAGGGAATTGTCCCCATAGGTGTTACATATGCTGTGTGTAATTGTTTTGGGGGCTACGTGCGTACAAAGTGACGAGAGTCCGTACGTGGCGATTTTCATGCTATGTCAGGTAGTTTTAGGACTCACACACATGTCTATATATGCCTTATATGTACCTTTGGGTGTTCTTTGAGCTGCCTACTGCTTGTAAATTGATGTGGAAATGTGGAAAGTTTCACTTGAACTCCCCATTGATTAATCCTTGTTACTTTGGTATGGCCCCTAATGAGTTATTGATATTTCAGTATATATATATATGTACGTATGAGAGTCAGCACTCGAATCGCAAGTATGATTCTCTATCGAGGGAAGCTTTATGATAAATTGGTATAAGTGTGTCAGCACTCGAACCGCAGGTATGATGCGCGGTCGAGGGAAGCTTTATGGTAATTGTATATAAGTGTGTCAGCCTTCGAATTGCATGTATGATTCGCGATCGAGGGGAGCTTTATGGAAATTGTACATAAATGTGTCAGCACCTGAGTCGGAGGTATGATTCGCGAGCGGGGGAAGCTTTACGTCTATTCAGTGTCTAGATATTTCCTTATGACTCCGACCGGTTGTCTTACCCTTGTGTTCGCTTGGCTATTTGGTACTGTTTCCATTGATATTGACTTGACAGATATTTGGGGGGGAAAGGAAAGTGTACATTGTTGCTTATTTTCAGTAGTTTCCTGGATTTCTGAATTTGATAGGTATCTGCTGTTTACTGTCACACATGTCTATTGCATTCCGTTATATCCTGTTTTGCATTATTACTGTTGGACCTTAGTGAGTGTCATATCGACCTCTCGTTACTACCTCTTCGAGGTTAGGCGGGATACTCACTAGGTACATATATATTTATGTACTCATGTTGCACTTCTATACTTAATTGTACAGGTTTTGAGGTTGGTGCTTCTGGTTACCCAACCGGAGCTTGACGTATATTCTGGACCTGACTCCACAGTGAGCTGCCTCCCTTGGTGAATCTCAGCAGTGCTATGGAGTTATCTTTTGTTCATTTCTGTCTACTTCTCTTAGACAGCAGTACAGTTTGTATAATCTTTTGTATATTCTACTAGTTCGTCTGTTGACTTGTGACACTAGTTCCTGGCAGCACATAGTAGACTCTTTATTTTGGGACTGTATATATTGGATCATGATCATTGTGGCTGTATTTACTTAAGCTGGTTAATGTTTTCGTTTTTATTTAAATGATCTAAGCTTAAAATTTTGGGAATATGTGGGGTTAGTATGTTAAATAAGGAAAATATCACTAGTAAATAATTGTTGGCTTGCCTGACTCCGGGGTTGGGCTCTATCACGACCTATGTTGGATTTTGGGTCGTGACAATTATGTATAGACTGCTCATGGGGAGAACCTTGATAGCGTAAATGATGTTGATTTTCATAATTCTTTTGGTGGTGAGGATGTTAGTCCCGTAATGGAGAATAATGTTGAAAATTCTATATTCAATGACATGATGAGGGATGCCTATGAGATTTTCCCGAGGTCTCAAACTGAACCAAATGATGAGGCTAAGAATTTCTTCAAAGAGTTAGAGGAAGCTAGTTGTCTGTTGTATGAAGGCTCAGTGCATTCCAAGTTGTCTGTTGCTGTTCGATTACTTCAAATTAAGTCGGATAGTTCTATTTCTCAATCTTGCATGAATTCTGTCATTGGGCTTATGAATGAACTTAATTCGAGTAACATTGATCTGCCCAAAGATTTCTACATGAAAAAAAATTGGTTTCCCAATTGGGTCTTTCATCAGAGAGGATTCATTGCTGTGAGAATGGTTGCATGTTATTCTATAAGGATGATGCATCTCTAGAGAACTGTAAATTTTGTAACAAGCCTCGTTACAAGGATGCCAAAAATGATAAAAAGAAGAAGATTTTGGTGAAGGCGATGCACTACTTACCCTTTATACCAAGGTTAAATAGGTTGTATGCATCAATGAGCTCCGCTCCTCATATGAGATGGCATCATGAGCATAAAATGTCAGATGGTGTTCTATGTCATCCATCAGATGGAGAAGCATGGAAGCATTTCGATAGGGTGTTCCCCGACTTTGCTCGTGAACCAAGAAATATTAGGTTGGGATTATGCACTGATGGATTCACTCCATTTGTAGTCTCTGCTGCACATATTCATGTTGGCCGGTGTTTATTACACCGTATAATCTTCCACCTGTGTTATGTATGACAAGTCCATATTTGTTTCTAACTTGTATTGTTCCAGGTCCACGCAATCCAAAAAAGTTGATTGATGTTTACATGCAGCCTTTGATTAATGAGTTGAAGTTATTGTGGCATCAAGGCGTGGAAACATATGATGTATCAACTAAGCAAAGCTTCAGATTACGTGCTACTTTGATGTGGACTGTAAATGATTTTCCTACTTATGGAATGATGTCCGGGTGGTCGACTTCCGGAAAGTTAGCTTGCCCGACTTGTATGGAAGATACAAAGGCATTCACTTTTAAACATGGAAGTAAGAAGACATGGAAACTATGCGTCAAAAAGTGGATCAAATTTCGCAAGAATTTCAAGCAACTCAGGCTTTGATCCAAAAACTGTAGCAAGAAAGGAGGTATAATGGAGTCTGAATCTGAGGAGAAGGAGGAGACTGGTTTAGAATAGGATATTTGAATGTTTTAGAGTTGAAGTTAGAGACATGTGTAATTTATGTTGTTTGATAGTTGGTTGTTTGATTAGTTGATTGAATTGATATAAATATTACTATTCATTTTGTAGAAATGTGATTTGGATTGTTATATTAGATTTTGGATTGTTATATTAGGTTTTTGTTTGGTTGTTAGGTGTTTTGTTGTCTGTTTATTTGGCAGATGGTGTAATAAGAAAAATAGCAGAATTCTGCTTAATAATGTCCAGATTTGCGATTGATCAGTCGCAAATTTAACCAGGAATTACCCAGATTTGCGGTTGATGCAGTCGGAATAATTAATTTTATTTTATAAGTTTCCGACGGAATCAATCGCAACCTTTAATTTATATTTATTTTTTAATTAAGGTCAACAACATAATCGATTGCTAAATTTGCGACTGATTCAGTCGCAAATGGCCTAACTTCAAACATTTCCATATTTTTCAATTTGCAACTGAATCAGTCGCAAATTTTCGACTAATTCCGTCGCAAATATTTTGCGACCGCGTGTTTTACTAACACTTTTCAGTCGGAAATCCTTCGGAAAAACACGATTTCCGACTGATTTGACGGTCACAAATTTACTGTTTTTTAGTAGTGAACCTACGCACAGTCAAAGAACACCAATAATAAAAAGGGAAAAATAAAATAAAATAAAAAAGAAAAAATTCCTGAATTGCTACTACAAACTATTTCAAACACTATTTATTGCCAATCCCCAGCAACAACGCCAAAATTTGACAAGCTTAAAACAAACACTTAAATATGCTCGCTAGTCGAATATAGTATAATTTAATATCGTATCCACATTGTCACGACCCAAAATCCTTAAGGTCATGATGGCGCCAGACATTATTGTCAGGCAAGCCAATCATTTATTAATTGAAATAATTTTCCTATTTTAACATTTATGAAAAGCATTTCCTTTCACTTTATTAGATATTAACTAAATAAATTCTGTCAAGTAAAACAACATTTTAAATATTACACTTTGGAAAATATATCCCAACACATCCCAAAACCCGGTGTCACAAGTCCATGAGCAGTTTCTAAGAATTTATACAATCATTACAAAGTTTGTCCGAAATACAAGTTGGACAGGGAATTTAAAAATAAAAATAAATACAGTATGAGGAAGACTCTGTCAGCTGCGGATCGCCTCCGGATGATGCAGCTCGCCTAAGTGTCCAAATCCTACACATTGCTATGAAAGTACCTGTGCAACAAAATGCACCGCGAGCACAAAAGAAACAACGTGTACTCAGTAAGTCGCTCGCCTAACCTCAGAGAGGTAGTGGCGAGAGGTCGAATTAGACACTCACTAAGGGCCAGCAAATTAATTAACAACATAAAATGAACACAGTAGGCATGTAAACGTAGTAAAACAACAATATATATAAGGCACTGAAATCCAAATAAATAATAGAAATAAACAAACAGTTATCACTTCCTCATTTACCCCTGAATATTTTAAATTAAAATTTTCCTCTTTGTTTTTTTCCCAAATAACCTTGTCACTTTTTAAAATCCATGAAAAACATTTAACAATTTAGCATGCGCATACGGGATAAGGACAACCGGCCCGAGCTGTCATAATGATCAACTCTGTGCACTGCTGAGGATCGAACGACCCGTACCAAAAATGCACCTCTCAATAAAATACTCATGTCTATGCATTGCCGAGGATCGAACGGCCCGTACCAAAAGTGCATCTCTCAATATAATAATCATCTATGTGCACTGCGGAGGATCGAACAGCCCGTCCCATATGTGAACCTCTCAGTATAATAATCATGTCTATGCACTGCCGAGGATCGAACGACACGTACCAAAAGTGCATTTTAAATCCGCTGTGGCGTACGGCCCGCTCCCATGAGAGTGGGGGAAATAACACTCCGCTCGCGGAATGTAAATTGTGAAGCGGTCACATGCTGACATGCACAATCAACAATCCACTCCGAATACGTCGGGAACACAAATACTCAAGTAAATGATTGATTTCTCTTTTAAAAACCACAAAATAGTATTTAAATCCTTTTTCGAAATTCACTTGCCAAGTTTTTATAATGTTTAATAATACAACCTTATCCAGAAATACAATTGCCCACGAAGGAAAATCAATTCTCTTTTTAGATTATTAAGAAAATAAACTCTAACCTTCCTTAGTCATTCAATTACAATTTCGGTTATATTAGCAGTCTAATATTACAGATAAGATCATAGGTACAACAGGTAAGGCATGCTAGTGGGTCCTAGGCTACCCGGACATGACATAATAGAAGCTACGCACGGACTCTCGTCACCTCGTGCGTACGTAGTCCTCGCAGATAGTAACACATACTTAATTAGTTCACCTAGGGAGACAATTCACCCTCACAAAGTTAGAAAGGAGACTTACCTCGCTCCAAAATTCCATAACCGGCCTCCAAGCCATTCCGATGACTCCAACAGACGCACATCGCCCCAAAACTATCCAAATAATGGAAAACTAATGAAAATATACTCTAGTATTTGCAACAATTCCAAATTATACAATTTCCCAATCCCGCTTAATGAAATGACCAAAATTCCCTCGGGCCCACGCGCCCGGAATCCAAAATTTCTCGAAGATATATTCTACACATAGCGTTACTAACTCAAATATACAATTTACTCAAATATTCATGCTTAATTCGTGGCTAAAAATCCAAATTCCATTTTTTCTAGGTTTCTTCAATATCTTCCAAATTTTGCCTAAATTTTCATGTTTAATCCATGAATATACTTGTATAAGTCTTAAAACGGAAGGAATTTACTTACCTTGTAATGCATGATGAAAATCCCCCTTTGAAGCCTCCCAAAACTCGCCCATACCAAGTGAAGAAATGAAGAAATGGCTAAGAATCCCGCATTTAAGTTAATCTGCCCAGGGTCAATTTTCCTCTCTGCGTTCGCACCCCCACGAGTTCGTTCGCAGAGCTTCCTCGAGCCAACACTCCGCGATCGCGTTCCCCTACCAACGTTCGAATAGGCCAAAGGGCCCCCAAGCCCCCAACTCCCTTTTCCTCTATGCGTTCGCACACCAGACCCCGCGTTCGCATAGCATAATCTAGCAGCCTTCACAAATCCTTCTATGCGATCGCAAACAGCTACCCCCGATCGCACAAGCCAAATCCAAACAGCTTTCAAATCCTTCTATGTGATCGCACACCCACTCACGCGATCGCATAGAGTAAATACATGCTTCACTCACACCAGAAAACCAGCAACCCTCTCAAGGAAAAAGTCGACCCGTTGAGCATCCGAAACACACCCGAGGCCCCCCAGACCTTAACCAAAACTACCAACCAGACCCAAAACCTCATTCGAAATTAGTCGAGCCTCAAAATCACATCAAACAATGTTGAAATCACGAATCGCAACCCAATTCAAGATTAATGAACTTAGAACTTTCAAACTTCCACATATGATGCCGAAACCTATCAAATCACATTCGATTGACCTCAAATTTTACACACAAGTCATATTAAACATTACGGACCTGCTCCAACTTTCGGAATCGCATTCCGACACCGATATCAAAATTTCCACTTCCGGTCGGATTTCTCAAAAACCTTCAAATTTCTATCTTTAGCCAAATGACTACAAAGTGACCTACGGACATCCAAATTCACTTCCGATCGCGCTCCCAACTCCAGAATCACCATATGAATCTATTCCCAGCCTCAGAATCCAAAACGGACATCAACATCACTGAAATGCACTTCAGGCCAAACTTAGAAAATTCCTTCAAAAATGCTGACTTCCACAAGATGCATCGAAACGCTCTCGGGTTATCCAAAACCCGATCCGGACATACGCCCAAGTCCAAAATCATCATACGAACCTGCAAAAACTTTCAAATCCAGATTCGGAGGTCGTTTACTCAAAATTCCAATCTTAGTTGATTCTTCCAACTTAAGGCTTCTGAAATGAGAATTCTCTTTCTTTTCGAAATTCAATTCCGACCACACCTACAATTCATAATATCTGAAATGGAGCTGCTCACCACTTCAAACCACTGAACGACGCACTAGATCTCAAAACGACCGGTCGGGTCGTTACATTTTCCCCCACTTAAACCGACATTCATCCTCGAACGTGCCAAGAACTGCTCTGGAGTTATCTGAAGTCACAGTTTAACACCTCGAGCACCTATCCGTGCTACTACAACCCAGTTGAGTACGTTAGCTTGATCAAACCGGGAGATTTCTTCTTTTATCCATATAATAAGCTCAGAATTCATTCAAACACCTTAAATTTCTCTGCCAGGCCTAGTTCCAATATATGAACATCGTATCAACTACCACACGAGGCACCAAAACACAACTGCGTACCTTTGCTGAATCGGCACCATACACCGCATAATCCATCATCTGTCCACAATGACGCCCCTTGAACCTTAATAGCCAGAATTCTACGAATATGATGCTCCCAATGCACCTCATGATATATATACATACATCCTGCTATAATGCTGACGATACCACCACAGCGGAGGAAATGTGTGGAAATTCATACCCAACTGCAGAGTTAACAAATCCTTGAATACCTCATCTTGACTAGAATCATCACTTCATTATGAACCTGAATAATGGTATTTGTCCTTTAATATACACTTCACATAACCTTATCGCACTGATCCCTGATCCGATAATCTGGTCTCACCCAGTATGAACTGCTCAGACAAAAAATCACCCCAAACATGACCAACAACCTCACATGATACCACATTGCGCCAATAGGCCATAACTCGAACATGATAAATAAGAAATAACTCAGGAAGGGACTATTCAACTCACGCAACTAATGTGAAATTTTCTCAGAAATTAGGAAATAAAACATAAGAAAAATAAATATGTATTAACCCTTCTCATCATCACACTATTGTGTGTGCAACCCGATCCGAATACATACCCGTGGCGGCGTGCCACCCGATCCCATCATAAAACTCACATAAGGAAATATATACGGAGCTGAATTGCTCACTATTACACATTACCGAACATCGATCACAAGCACGCTAAGTGCATAATACCATCCTGGGGAGACTTATAGAGCCGCATGCTACAAAACTCAAGCACAACTGAGGTGCGATATATATATACACACTCTGGATCTCAAGAGCTATCATGCTCCCATAACATCCCCACTACGCGGGACCTCAACGCATAGGAAATTATCAAGCCGTTTCACAAACCACACGGCACAGTCATAAGATCACCTGAATTTGACGAAGACGAAGAAACATCTGATGTTCTAATACCTCTCCATGAAAAGCGCTCTACTGAAATAAACATGCCTGTCTCATACGGAGCCCATAATCATATTTAAATTCATCCACAAACATCGAGTCTACCTTGCTCGCACCAAACTAAGTTAATAGCTTTACCTGGGTCCACATTAACCCACTTTCTCTCATAATACGCGAGAACAACCATCATAACCGGGACAAACATCCCACAACCCACAACCAAATTAATTGAACGCCTCTCAGGCATAACTTCTCAAATAAACAACATTGCAATTCTTTATCCTCAGTCCAAATATTCAATACATCAAGTGACTACATGTCACACTTACACAATCTTTTCACGGTCATGCTTCCACGACCTTCCACACAAGGCAACAATACACATCAAGAACCCATGACCAAGGTACAAAGCCTCTTCCACCGAATATCAATCTCAGGTGACACTGAAGGTAACACCAGCTTTATCTGAACTTTCAAATCACTCATTCGTGTTCTTCCGAGCTCATGGCACCCTTATCAACACCGAATCGCAATCTCGATTCTCACTCCCAGTTACATACTGCTTACCGCACCTAGCATGCCAATCTGAGGTAGCGCAAGAATTCCATCACAACTTCTGAACCACCAATAGGGTGAACACCTCATCATATAGAAACCTTTTACTTAACTCAATTCAAGAGTACTGATGCGAGACTAAATTGCATAGTTTAACATGTGATATACCTCACATTTTATGCGCATTAATGATAAAATTACACTTGTTATGTGATTAATGGAGTTTATTNTGGGACTACCCTAGCGTTATCCAGGCCTTAGCCTGCTAAAGCCAGCCCTATCCTGGCGTTAGCCAGGCCTTAGCCTGCTAACGCCAGCCCTGCCCTGGCGTAGCCAGGCCTTAGCCTTCTAACGCCAGGGGTCCTTTGTCCGGTCAATTCCGAGTTTTGAAGATTTTAAGTGTTTCCCGGTTGGAATAGAAGTCTCCTACATGTTTAGGGTTTATCCTAAACATATAAATAGACCCAAAAAACATAACATTGAAGGGAGATTTTCATGAATCAAAGTAGAGAAGAGAATAAAAGGAGAAAATTCCATTGAAGTGCA
>MDKI01201498.1:0-14937 GCA_005239505.1 Nicotiana paniculata
TCCAGAAAAACCTGGAGATGATGCCACAGATGATGAACAAAAGGCTTACCAGAAATGGATCAACGCTGATGAGATGGCGCAGTGTTACATTCTGGCATCCATGTCGAATGTTCTGCAACATCAGCATCAGTCGATGGAGTCTGCTTATGACATTCTGGAAAATCTCATAGAAATGTTTGGAGATCAGAATCGTGAGGCTAAGCAGACTGCCATGAAAGCTCTTCTGAACACCAAAATGGTTGAAGGTTCATCGGTTAGGGATTATGTTCTGAAGATGATGAGTCTTCTGAATAAACTGGAGGTCATTGGAGCCAACATTGATAAGGACACGCAGGTTGAAATGATCCTGCAGACTTTGCCTGACAGTTTTCAGCAGTTTTGCCTGAATTATAATATGAACAAAATGGATTTGTCCCTTGCAAAATTGCTGAATGAGCTGCAGTCGGCAGAGACTATTATCAAGTCACAAGATCCTCCTGTGGCGTTGAATTTTGAGGCAGGTTCTTCTTCTATGTCGAGAGGCGGGTAGAAAAAGAAAAAGGCTAAAAAACCCTCTGTTGGTGGCGCAATTGCTGGTGTGAAAAAGGCTAAGAGCAAGTGTTATCACTGCAAGCAGCCCGGGCATCATAAGAAGCAGTGTCCAACTTATTTAGCCGAGCTGAAAAATAAATCAGGTGATTTACGTAATTTACATTTGCTTGTCGTTGAAACATTTTTAGCGGTTGTTTCTACCATGTCATGGTGTGTAAATTCGGGAGGCACTAATCATATCTGCACTTATTTGCAGGGGTTTCAGATAACACGACAACTAAGTAGAGGAGAAATTAATGTTTATCAAGCATACGGTTCGGCAGCCCAGCTTTAGCATTAGGAAATATTAGTATTTTGTTTGGTAGTGGTAGAGTTTTAGCTTTAAAAGACACATTATATGTACCTTCTGTTAGAAGGAATTTAATTTCGGTTTCTAGCCCTATGAGAGATGGTTATGATTTTAATTGTCATGATATTGATAAATGTGTTATTACTCATAATAAACATTATCTCTCTTCGACGACATTGATTAATGGTCTTTTTGTTGTTGACTCTATTCCTAAACCGTTAAACATTAAAGAACTGAATTATGTTGATTTACCAAATAAGAGAAAATGTTCTCCTGAATTGAGTGAAACATATTTATGGCACTTGCGTTTGGGTCATATAATTCTAAACAGAATTTCAAGGTTGGTCAAAGATGGACCTTTAAGTTCATTGAAAGTGGAGGCACTACCAACATGCGAATCTTGTTTAGAAGGAAAAATGACAAAACGAAATTTTCCTTCAAAAGGAAATCGAGCAAGTGATAAATTAGAATTATTCTGATTTGTGGGGTCCAATGAACGTCCAGGCAAGAGGTGGTTTGAAATATGGATATGTTTTTTTGTTGCTACGAAAGTCTGAATGCTTTGAAAAGTCCAAGGAATTTAAGGCTGAGACTGAAAAACGACATAATAAGCATATCAAGACACTGCGATCTGATCGTGGTGGGGAGTACCTCTCTGCGGAATTCATTGGTTATTTATCAGAATGTGGTATTATATCTCAATTGTCTGCACCTGGAAAAATAGTGTAGCCAAAGGAGAAATAGGACTCTTATGGAAATTGTTAGATCAATGAAGAGTTATTCCAGTATGCCAGCGTCCTTTTGGGGACATGCCTTAGAAACATCAAATTACGTTTTGAATTTAGTTCCTTCAAAATCAGTACCTTTGACCCATACAGAATTGTGGACTGGGCGCAAGCCTAGTCTGCGGCATATTCGAGTTTGGGGTTGTGCAGCACATGTGCAAAAAGGGAAAACGGATAAATTGGAGATATGAATATATACATAAACAAGATTTCTATCGAATTTTACGATGTCTGGTGATCCCTCAAGGATACATATAGATCCACCTCCACCCGCAGCTAATGCTCTCCCTCCGGGCCTGACTCTAACCCTAGCTATTTTTTTTTTTACCTATAAATACACCCAAATATTTTCAACTGCAGACCAAGTTCTTAACATCAAAATCTCTCCCAACTCTTATCTTTCAGTCTCTTCTAAAACGGCTATCTACTTTACTCTCTCGATATTTTAATAATCTTTATTTCTCCTCATTCTTCTTTTTGCATGTAAATTGGTATTATCCTTTATTACTTTTGGTTCATTTGTATTAATTGAACCATAACTAAAATATGGTTACATTTATTCTTTGGGTTCGTTGGGGTGGGATTAGATTATTATCTATATATTTTACCTTGACTATTCTTAATTGCTTAATTATCTGTTTTATCTTTTATATCATACGTTTAAGTTTTAATGAATCTCGTAGGAACATTTAGAGCCTTTATATAGTCAAAATTAAGTCGTTTTAAATAAGATTAGGAGCAGGTTAATAATATAACTCTAAGTTCTTTTTAACATTTATTCAAATGGATAGCTTCCAAATCATAATAGAAAAGATTTTTTTTATTCAAAGTGTTCAAAATTCCAAGTTTCAAAATATGTTTCACTTTAACCCGGTTAAAAAAAGGGTGTAAATCATGTATTTACAATATTGGATACTTGTTAAAACACAATTGCTTAGAAAAAGACACAACTCTTTGAACGGGACTTTCAACCGTCATTTTTAATTTAAAGTTTAAAATTCAATTATCTTCTCTTTTGATGCCGGAAAAAATTCCAAACTTGTTAGTTAAAGTCTATGTTGGACTAAATCAAGATCCTGGCATGGCTAAAGAAGTAGGGGTGTCATTGAAATTTCTCATAACTACATTTTTTGCATATTGTCTTTTGTAAAACATTTTGAGATTCCAATTCTGAGACAAAATAATTAAATTTTCCTCAAGAAATCTCAGAACATTTTGCAAAACATCATATGCAAACAATCCATGTATGAGAAATTTCAGGAACACCGCTTCTTCTTTAGCTATGTCATGATAAGTAAACTCAAAATCATATCGAAAGACCACCAGATAACAGCAACACCATTAAAAAGAAAAATAATATAATCCATGCCGTTGCAGATGTATCCCCGACATACTATACATTCTTGCTCCAAACCCTTGACTGGATATAATGTTTCTATTGCTCCAGTATAGTATACTAGAGTTCCAGCATAAGTATACTTGAACTCCAGTATAATATACTGGACTTCCAGCATAATATACTGGAGTTTCAGTATAATATATCGGTCCAACATAATATTCAGGAAGTTCATACACATGTGTTTCAATCTCAATCTCCAGTATATTATGCTGGAACTTTCTCGTGTTGAAGTTCCAGCATAATATGCTGGAAGTTCATACACAGGTGCACCGATCTCCAGTATATTATGATGGACCGGTCCCTGTTTCAGCAAAATAGTTGTTATTTTACAGTGACTTTGCAAATGCTGACTATTTTTGAATTACCAGTCCGAAAACTAGCTAGCCCGTGCTATTTTTACTTTTTAAATTGTAACTATTTTTTAATTAAGTTGCAAATATTGGTTATATGTATTGCAAGTAATGGTTCTAAAAGTGGATATTTATCAAAATTGTCCTTTACTTTAGAAGACATGGCAAACGTTGGGTTATGTTTTTCTGGTGTTTGGTTATCGGTTAGTTAATACTATAATTTAATTTATACCAAAATGTTGCTAATAATATTTATTTCACATTGAATATGGTATAAAATTAATAGTTCGGTTAGCTATACTTGGATAAGTTATTCAAATGACAATATTACCCCCTCAAACGCCCTTAGTTTTTCATTGTCATCACTTAAATATCCAAGATTAAAATTGAAAACAAACATATTTAAGTTTATCCACCTTCAAACGAAATATAGGTTTACATTATACACTGTACATTCCACTTTAATTTTGATGAACCAAATAGAGCACTCCCTGCCCACCACTCTCCCCGTAGGTCGAGCCTCCTTTTCAGTCGCCTCTACATCGTTATTTTTTTCATAGATATTTAATTTCTCCGCACCATGTTCGTTCTGTGACTCTCCATATTTTTCAAATTTCAAACCGCTACACCCCAGCAAGAAAACGGATGCGCTAACGCCCTTATTAGAATAGGCTTGAGTGCTAGCGCGCCCCTATCTCGTCAGCCGTTGCTTGTTCGGTCGAGCACTTCGTTCCTTACTTTCCAGTCTTTTTCTGAAGTTCCTTCTAGATTACTGTCAAATAGGTTCTTCTGCCGCTTCATTGGTTGATCGGCATACGAGGGTGTCAGCACTAAGAAAGCAAATCGGACAATAAAGATCAGTACTAAGTTAGAAGGAAACTAAGCATCAGACCCTAAGCAAAAAAAAATGGGATAGTACCGTCAGTGTTATCACTGAATCGGGTACATCTGGGTTGGTGGAAACTAGGTCCGCGTGTCAAAGAAGATCTCCGTTATTGAGTCCCTTCTAAGCAGGCTCAGGATATGGGCAGCGCATATGACAGACAATCAGGGAATTTTCTTCTTAATAGAGTACTAGACTTCTCACACGGCTATATGACCAAAGATCAGGTCTCCGGCCAAACTTCCCTTAGCTACTTTGAAACAACACATTTCACACTTAATTAAAAGGGCTTAACGATGCCATAGTCTGTACACGCCTGACTTATCCCTTATTCAGGATTGGCTGCTTCTTCACCGTTCAAGTAGCTGTGCTGTATCAATATGGCAACTCGGTTGCATCATGGAAAGTTCATTAAAAAATCTTCCAACATCTCAATATTCTCCTTTTTTAAACACCTCCAATCTCCGCACCATGTTCGTTTTGTGACTTCATATTTTTCAGAATTCTCCGTCGCTTCAAGACTGCCAGCCTATTCGCTTTGAGCCGAAGCAGACGCTGCCCATGGAGAGCCTTTGAATTATTAATCTCAATATAATAATTACAACATTATAATTCCTGCACAATTTTATCCGTACACCAAACTCCCTTAATGAACATTAGCTTCTCCTTCTGGCTTTGTCTTTGAAATTTTTCCACAACTTGCTTACCTCCAAGCTTCAATATTTAAGAAAAAAAAAAGGAAATATATTTCAAGAAATCACTTATTAGTGTCAGGGAAAGAAATGTTACACAGTAAAATAATAGGAATAAAGACAGACACCACAACACGTAAATCACATAAAAAGAGAAATAAGCACACCAAGATTGGAAAGCTCTTCTCAGGAAAACAATATAATTAAGTAAAAATTTTACACTTGGTATTCTCGAGTAAAGTTTAAAAGTTTACTAGAATTTACTCTCGACTCTCTATTCTTATATTCTACCGTAAATATCACTCCCTCTGTCCCTTACTAGTTTTCGTGTTTTCCTCTCGAGAGTCAATTTGACTCATTTTAAAGCTAAATTAGATTAGATCAACTAAATTTGGCATAATCGACACCCCTTAAATTTGCCAGTATATTTCATTTTTATGCTCGAATTAAACCTTGTTCTAATTAAGCACTTGTACATATGATAAAGTGTTCCTACTAGACATTTGGTTTCTTCTTTTGGGAGATTTTGGGAAATGGCTCTTGATCAGGCCTTTTGTTTAATGGGGCAAGTCTTGTATTTAATTAATTTTTTTTTAGGGTCTTGTTACTTATTTGTCATAAAAAAGGCTTACATATAATATGTATAATTAAAGGAGATGATACTCCCTCCGTCTCAAATTATTTTTCGTGGTTTCCACTTGTCTCAAATTAATTATTATTTTAGAAGCTCAAGACTAAATTAATTATTTTTTTCCCATTTTACCTTTAATATTAATTATTTTTGAAGACTACAAATACCTCAATTATGAATAAATATTAAATAAAGAAAGATTATATATAAGGGCAAAAATCTCCCCTTTTTCGTATGTTCTTATTAAGGGACGTGTAAAAGAAAAACATGACAGAAAATTTAAAAAGGAGAGAGTATATTTTAACTGATTAATTTATCCACGTAATGAACGCATAAGAACACATGTGATATCTTTCCAAAGATTTGAGTCTCGAAAATATTTAATAGGAACACTTTATCATGTCATTAGATACTCAATTGGAATAAGCCTTAATTTGACTGCCTAAATAAAATATATCGATAAATTTAAGGGGTCGTCGATTTGTTCCGCCGAGTAATTTTTACGTGCATATGCATAATTACCAAATCTAAAATGGGATGGACTTCACATATATATAGCTAGTATTGAGGTTGGTCTAAACGATATTAACGGCCAATTGTCCTTATCCAGATGCAAGATCCACAATCTTTGCCTCTTCAAATGAATCTCGTTAATTAAACTCTACTTTTTCTCACACACTATTTTTCTTTCTCACACACTAACTATCAATTACTTCTTGTTTCTGTCTTAGAACTAAAAGAGTTAAGAGTTAACTTCCTTATTTTAGTTTCTTAAGTCCTCAAAATCATTCTCATTTTCCTCCAGTATATACTTTTGTTGAGCTTTAAAACTAGGGTATAATATAAGAAATTAAAACATAGGAAAAACAGTCATTTGGCACGTAAAATACCGAATGCACATGCTAAGAAGCAAATACAATGGCTATAGATAACTCCTCAAATGTGAGAAGTCCTGAGTTATCGCCGCCAGTATTATCTGGCGACGAAGAAAGGTTGGCGGCCGCGCCAACAAAACAGAGGTGGTGGAACAAGATAATTGATGTAAAGGAAGCGAAGAATCAGATATTGTTTTCGTTACCTATGATTGTTGTGAATGGTAGCATATATTTCATCAACCTTGTGTCTGTTATGTTTGCTGGACATCTTGGTAAACTTGAACTTGCTGCCTCAAATCTTGGTAATTCTTGGGCTATGGTCTCTGGTTTCTCTTTCATGGTATGTATCTAATTCCCTCCTAAATAACAGTGGCTTAGCCACGTACAATAAAGGGTGGCCAGTTGAACACCTTTAATCGAAAAATGATATTATGTATATAAAAGTTTATGACATTGTACTGATTATTGATATTGCTTTTTCTATTTATTTTTCTGATTTTAGCTCACTGGTACTATGTTTCTGGCGTATGTTGTTACTATTCTATTGTCTCATTTCATCTCCTTGTACGTCTATTGGAAACAACCTAGGGGTTAGGTCTGTGTACGCACTACCTCCTAAGACCGCACTTGTGGGATTATATTTGTTGTTGTTGTACATAAATCAAAATTTACTTTTTATATACGTATATTAAATCTTGAACACCCTTAGCGAAATTCCAGCTCTCGCTACGGCCTAATAACAGTTACAACTTCCGTACTTCATAGTATGTGCTGATTACTTGCTAAAAATGTATTGATGTTGGAAAAAAACATATTCTAAACTTGTTAATTAACAATCTAGGTTGGACTAAGTGGTGCACTTGAGACATTATGCGGCCAAGGATTCGGAGCAGGAATGTACAGAATGTTGGGAATACATCTGCAGACATCATGCATCATATCGTTCTTCTTTTCAATAGTGATTGCTGTTATCTGGTGGTATTCTGATATGATTCTTATTTTACTTCGTCAAGACCCTGAGATAGCTAAAGAAGCAGGGGTTTTCTTGAAATTTCTCATGCCTGGATTATTTGCATATGGTGTTTTGCAAAATATTGTGAGATTTCTTCAGACACAGTTAATTATCCTACCTCTCGTCGTGTGTTCAGTTGGATCGTTAATTATCCACATTGGTATTGCTTATGCCTTGGTTCATTGGACTGGTCTTGCTTTTAAAGGTGCATCATTAGCGGCATCCATTTCGATCTGGATTGCAGTCCTCATGTTAGGTCTGTACGTGTTTTTATCGAGTAGATTCAACCATATTTGGGACGGTTTCTCATTAGAGCCACTTCGTCATATCTTTACCAACTTGAAATTGGCGTTGCCCTCTGCTGCCATGGTCTGGTGAGTAACCTCATATTATGGTAAAAATAGCACACGCCATTCAAAAAGAGCCGGCGTTTGTAAAGTCATTGAAAAAGAGTCACTATTTTACTGCAACACGGAAAGTTCCAGCATCATATACTAAAGATCGGTACACCTGTGTATCAACTTCTAGCATATTATGCTGGACTTCCAACATGCGGAAAGTTCCAGCATAATATACTTGAGATTGAAGCTCCTATGTATGAACTTGCAGTATATTATGCTGAAGTATTTTTCGGATTTTGCATAGTGTTTTCATTCAAATTTATCTTTACATGAAAAGTGGCTAAATTTTGATTATTTTTTAAATTATGACTATTTTTGAATGACCACACGTAAATCTGATTATTTTTTAATTTCACACTATATTCTGGGACGGACACTATATGGCCGCTTTTCCATTTCCATGCTAGAATCTTTATAGTAGTAATACTTTTCAAGATTTTTCACAAATATATTTGTACTATAAGCCAAAAATGGAAAGAGAGCCTGGCATAACGGTAAAGTTGTGTCATGTGACCAGAAGATCATGGATTCGAGCCGTAGAAACAACCTCTTGCAGAAATGCAAGGTAAGGTTGCGTATGATAGATCTTTGTGGTCCGAACTTTTCCCGAACCCCGCCCATAACAGGAGCTTAGTGCACAGGCTGCATTTTTTTTATAAACTAAAAATGGTGGATTCAATGGAACCCATATTCTAACCATAATTTTCCAATTTTGACGAATACACAGTTTGGAATACTGGGCTTTTGAGCTTCTTGTATTATTGGCTGGTTTGATGAAAAACTCAGAAACAACTACTTCTGTAGTTGCAATGAGGTAAGCTTCTTTGCTTTAAATAATCACATTTTCACATTCTTGAAATTAAAGCTAAATCATAGTCTAAATGATATTCTTTTGGTTGTGATTTCTCAGTGTAAATACCGAAACTATCGCCTACATGATATCTTATGGTCTGAGTGCAGCTGCAAGGTAAAGTAGTATAATTTATGAGTTTAACTTTTATACACTATCTCCTGGAAGAATTTTTTACATCTATAGTAGTATGATTGAAGGGGAGCATTGGTATAACTGGTAAAGTTGCTGATATGTGATCAGGAGATCACGGGTTCGAGCCGTGAAAATAACCTCTTGCAGAAATATAGGAGAAGGATACGTACAATAGACTTCTGTGGTCCGGCTCTTTCCCGGACCGTGCGCTTAGTGCACCGGGCTGCCCTAGTGTAACTGGTAAAGTTACTTTCATGTGACCAAAAGGTCCGATTAAAACATACTCTTGCAGAAATATAGGATAAAATTATGTACAATAGACCCTTGTGGTCCAGCCTTTCCCCAGACCCAGCGCATAGCAAGAGCTTAGTGCATTGTATTGCATTTTAGTTACCAAAAAGATAAGCGTGACTTGCTACAACAGGTTAACATGCATTATAATGTAATAATTATAAGAGCCCGTTGGGCCATGAAATTTTCACTCTTTTCCAAAATTCAATCTTCACTTGAAATGAATTTTGGAATACTTTGAAAATTTTCAAAAATCTATTTTTCAAAATTCAGTGAGATCACTCACAAGAGTTCAAAAACTACCCAAACTTATATTCATGTCCTAACACAACTCTAATACTATTTTCACTTAATTTTTTTTTAAAACTTTTGTCGGAATTTTACAATTCTTATGTCCAAACGCCCGCTAAATGTGTGCAAGTTAAATCTTCATTTTGTTATCCCTCAATTTTGATGCTAAATTAATGTGTATTTCAAATACATATATGCAGCACTAGAGTTGCAAACGAGTTAGGAGCTGGAAATCCTGACAAAGCAAAACATGCAATGGCTGTTACACTCAAACTATCTATTATTCTTGCTCTTATGGTTGATTTGGCTCTATTTTTTGGTCATAATGCCTGGGCTAGCCTCTTCAGTGATAGCGCCGAGATAATTAGTAAATTTGCCTCCATGACGCCTCTCTTGTTAATATCCTTTGTATTCGATTTCTTTCAAGGAATTTTATCAGGTCACATATTTATTTCTATAATTTTCAAGATATTCGACAGATGCAGGATTTAAACCTAATAAAATTATGATGGAATTGATCAGGGGTTGCTAGGGGATGCGGGTGGCAGCGTTGGGCTATGTGCATCAACTTCGCAACATTCTATGCCATCGGCATGCCAATAGCAGTCGTCCTTGCTTTCAAGTACAAACTACAGGGTCAGGTAATTCAAAGTGCAACTATGCTTTATTTGTAGACTCTCGTATCCATAGACGGATTCATAATTTAAATATGATGAATACGGACTTCATCCGTACTCATATCATGTTGTTTTTTTCACAAACTTTGTGTTGTTTTAATATATCATTTATGTATTTTAATATATTTTATGGTAAAAAATATAGAATTGAGGTATAGTTAATTGATTAAAGTGTTTTTTTTAATTTTTTTTTTATGAAAAAATATATGATGCAGGGTTTATGGGTGGGCTTGATATGTGGTCTAGCTTGCCAATCTTCTGGTTTATTTCTATTGACATTGTTGATCAGATGGAAAAGAGTAGAGGGCCCAACACAAAGCAATAGAGAAATTGAACCTCAAGCTTAAGCATGGTCATTTATGAGACCCTTTGTGTACTGAAACTCTTTAATTTCCTGTCTTAATTTAACGTCTTTCATTCAACAACAAAAATATTATCTTTATATTTGCCTTTTTTTCTAAGAGATTATTTTCACGTCTCGATTTATGACTTACGAGTTAACAGAAGAGCAACTCTATTGTTGCTTCAAAACACATCTTAAGAAAAGTATTTAACTCTCCAATTAGGAACAGTAATGTTATATAATGGCGGATGTAGCCTCAGCGCAACGGGTTCAATCATATTCAGTCTTCTAGTATGGAACAAATATATGTATATAAAAAAATATAAGTAATAAATTTACAGCAAATGTTAAATTTTGAATTCATAATTTTAAAAATATAATGAATTTTGTGGCTAAAAATTTAAAGTCAGAGACATATTATAATCTCTACATAACTTTGTCCATCAACCAACCAACTCATAATTGATCAATACCTGCTATTTCTGGCATATTTTATTTCGAATTTTTTAGTAACCTGGTTACTTCCAGGCTTCAACAAAAAGGGGGTTATGTTTCAAGAAACCTCTTAGTGTTGGATTGTTGGAAAAAAAAAGGTACACCAAAATTTTAACATGAAAAATCTTTATCGATAAGAGCAAAGCTACGACACGAGGAGAATAAAGTAATATTACTATAATAAGGAATTCTAAATTTGATAGCTAAGTAAAATAATCAAGAGACCACTATAAAATTATAAGAAAAAGTCAGTCTTTTAATTTACATACTTTATTATCGATCAGACGATCACACTCTCTATTATTTCTCACATATACTTATTTTCCTTCTCAAAACTCGGTGAGTTACCTTTTTTTTTTTTCACCGAATAATATGAGCACCTTTTTTTTCTTTTCTATAAACTATCATTCTATTTCATCAAAAAAATAATCATTATAAAATAGGATCTGCTGACCAGATCTTGCCTCTCCTTGACAACTACTTCATCTATACCACCTACAAGGTGTATTAGGTATATCCTATACAAATACCTCATCATATACACTTCTCTATAAACAAGAGACAAAAGAACAATTGTGAATTACTAAACTAAGGATATCTATTCAATATCACCAAATGTTTCTGCCAGCTGCAATGAATGTTTCCCTTTATATGTACATAGCATGCAATTTCTCCACATATCTCTGATGAAGATCGTCCATTTTGAAACCTGATCATGTTTCTATCTCTCCATAAGAGGTATATAAGCATACCAAAAACAACTGCAATAATAGTTCCAATTCCCTTCATCTGCCTAGCATAGGTTGTCACCCATTGCAGTTCCTCCTTCCATGTTTTAATCTGCCTTGGAGACCCCAACCAATTCAATAGTCTTTGCCATATAGTCTTCGTGTATGAGCAGTCAAAAAAGAGGTGTTCAAACAGTTCATCTGTCAGTCCACAAAAAACACAAGTTGATGGAACTTGTATGTCCATCTTCTGTAGTCTTTCAACTGTTGGTAATCTTCCTTGGATGGCCAACCATAAATTGAGTTTATGTCGAGGGTGTATATAAGGGTGAAAAGTTAGGAATTTCCAGTACACCTTTTGGCCCTGAGGAGTCTGTATCTTATGCTGTCATTCTTGAAAGTAGGTCTCCTTGCAAGGTAGGTAATTCCAGTATAAACTTCCTAAGCTCAATAACTTTCCTCACTACCCAAGCTACATTTTTGGGTATAGGCATGGTATCAATGCTCTTATTCTTTATGCAGTAAGAATGAATCCATCTAATCCATAGGCAATCTTTTTTCTTGGTGATTGCCCGTAGATGTTTTGCCACTGCTTCATTGTTCCAGTTCCACATATTTATAACATTTAGCCCCCCATTGTTTGTGGCCCCCGCATTGTTTGTGGCAAACAAATTTTGTCCCATGTTACCAATGCTCTCTTAGAAATTTCTGTTTGACCTGTCCATAAGTAAGTTCTGCATATGGCTTCAATCATTTTTACTATCTTCGGTAATAAGAACACTTGTGCCCAGTAAGACTGCACTCCAAAGATTACTGATTTAATAAGCTGAAGTCTTCCCGAATATGACAACAGTTTTGTTGTCCAACAGTTGATCCTTGCATTAATTCTCTCTACCAATGGCCAACATTGTTGATTTGTCAGCTTCTTTGATGCTAATGGCACTTCCAGATACTTGAAAGGTATTATGCCTTCATTGTAGCCCAATTCTTGCAAAATGACCTCTTTCATCCTTTCAGAAATACCAGCAAGGTAGATTGAGATTTTGTCTGGATTAGTTTGAAGACCTAAAGCTTTTGAAAACTTCATAAAAGCATTTTGAAGCAGCCTGATAGAAGGCAAATCTACTCTGCAAAACATCAGTAAATCATTAGCAAAATACACATGTACCACTCCCAGTTTTTTGCATCTAGGGTGAAAGTGGAACTCCTTATTAAGTGCAAGTTGATTGAATTATCTTTGAAAATATTCCATGGCAATCAAAAATAGATAAGGTGACATAGGGTCCCCCTGTCTTATTCCCCTTTGACCTCTAAATGGTTTAGTGAGCCTTCCATTCAAATTTAAGGAATAGGTACAGTTGTTATGCATTTCATTATCCATTCAATTAATTTGTGTGGAAATCCCAGTCCAATCAGCATCCTTTTCAGAAAGTACCAATCCAAAGTATCATATGCCTTTCTGAGATCTACCTTGAGAACACACCTTGCAGATATCCCCTTCCTGTTATATACTTTAAACAGTTAACATGATATTATCAGTAATGCTTCTACCCTCTATAAAAGCTGATTGTGAATCCCCCACCAGATGATTCATCACTTTCTTTATCCTGCCAATGATAACCTTAGTGATGATCTTATAGAGTGTTGTACAACATGTTATAGGTCTGAAGTCCTTAACCTGGGTGGGGTTAGTGACTTTTGAATTAGAGTAATAGCAGTACTGTTGATAACCTTAGGTAAATTTCTTGTTTGGAAGAAGTCCAGTACATCAACAATCACATCCTCTTTTACCTCCTCCCATTGTTGATTGAAAAATTCACTTGGAAATCCATCTACACCTGGTGCTTTATCAGTTGGCATACTCTTGATATCCCCAACTATTTCCTCCACTATGACAGTTTTGATCAGCTCCAACTGTTGTTGTCTAGAAAGACAAGCTCCTTTCTTGATCACCTCAGCATTTGGACAAGGAAGCATATATGATGACTCCCCATCAACTTCTTGAAAACTTTCAGAAATTGATCTTCCACTTGTTTAGGTTCTGTGGTTCTGATACCTGCATCATTATGAATAGAAATAATTGTGTTAGTAGTTGTGCGAATCTTCCATTGGTCATGGAAGTACTTTGTATTTGCATCTCCATATTGTATCCAAGTAGCTCTGGACTTCTGCCTAAGAACTTGTTCCTTTACATTACTCCACTTTTTCACTTCCAGCAAAGCTCCTCTCTCCTATTTTATATGCTCTTGGATTAGTGGTTGAAGGGAAAGTTGATGTTGAGCTAATTCCAATTTCTGCTTGGCTTGGTTCAATTTTTTTGGTAAGAGGCCATGTAAGAATTTAAATCCCTCAATGCCTCCTTTAGCCTCTTAAGTTTTTGCCAGGTTCTTGACTGCCCCATATCTCCAACAACTCGTGTCCATACTTCTTTCACTATCCTTGTAAAGTCAGGGTGGTGAAGTACTGTATGATACAATTTGAATGGTATGGGTGTTTAAACAAAGAATTAGATCCTTTTACTAAAAGCTTATTTTTGAGATGAATACGGGTTACTGATAATCAAGATAATGGAGAAAAATGAATAATAGACAATATTGCAGAAATAAAAGATCGAAGTTGATTGTATTCGAGAATCAGATGCCTTTACAAACTGTATTCCCCTCCCTTACATAGGAGATTCTTACAACGTACGACTCTGCTATGGTTACTCATTAATGACTAATTATGACATTAATGAGGTGTTACAAAGGATAACGATAATTGGGGTTCAGTTATATAACGTTCGATTAATCAATTGTGGGTCCTTGAATCTGCTCATAGCTTTGTCTAGATTCATTCTGACCGTGCCTCTCTCTCGTTTTAATCAAGTTGAGTTTCCCGTGGCTGATAAGTTCGTGGGTTTACTGAACCGTGCCTCTTTGTACCGTATCTCTTCAAGGAGTCACGTCCGGCTGTTGCATTTTCCTGTGTCCACGTGACTGACTGAGTTGTCAAAACTTGGCTTACGTGTGAAACTCTTTTTTACCAATACAAATAGTCCCCCCACTTATCATATATTTAAAGATTAATATTTGGTAAGTGGATATTCATTTATGGCGGGAATATTTTGCCGCCGCTTTTCTTTGAATCAGTGTATCCTTCTCTGCACCATAGGCATCGTTTGTCACTTTCATTTAATGCTCATACCACGTGTCCTTTTCAGATTGGTTCTGCATTTAC
>ML365324.1:0-45428 GCA_005239505.1 Nicotiana paniculata
CGTGTATTTTTATCATTAAAACACCAAAAATGCACGGTATATAATGCTAAAAATCATGAATTCCGGCCACGCATCATATATATATAAATGTTGGAACAGATGAAAGAAGTTGCGAAGATGTTCCAAACAATGCTACCTTTCGAGGATCAAGCTGGTTCGTCGAATTCTATGCCTATGTTTCCTCAATTTTCATCGATCGCGTTTGCTCCTCATGCTGCTGACGTCTACATCCCTAAGCCTCCAACCGAGGTGGCGAACTTCCATGTTCCTCCTGACATGGAAGACATGGTGGCTCAGTCTATTGCTGAAAACTCTGTGGAAGATTTTCTCCGTGGCTTGGAATTGGCTCCCTGAATTTTGTAATTGGAATCATATAGAGTGTTTGTGAGACTACGCAAGTCTTTATGTGATTCCTGATTTTGAAGGTTATTATGGTTGTTCTTTGACTTTATTTTCATTTTTGAAGCAAATAAAACACCCAACTTGTTTGGGACCGGAATAGTTATTATTATTATTATTGTTGAAGCAAATAAATATTGTGTCGTCGGGGACATATGCTAAAAAGTTATTAATAAAAGTTTAGTTTTATATCCTTATATTTGTCTTGCTTGGCACATTACTCCATTTGATGTTTTGATTGAGATTTCAAGTAATGGAATACATTCAGAAACATTATTTACTCTTCAATGCTTACATTTTTTCCTCATCAAAGGTATATATTTTATTAATGCGGCAAATAAACAATTTGAGCAAAGGTGCCCATAGCATCATTTAAAATTCTACTAGGAATATACTTTTTCCAAGATACATTATTTAACAAAGTAACAGAAAACATAGCTAAGTTATGTGCTATTTTGTTTAGACTTCTAGGAATATAAACAAATTCGACACGATCAACCAAAGTCGATAGCAACTTAGTGTCTTCAAAACACTACTAGAAATTCGGTAAAAATCGACTAAGAAAAATCGACCAATTTTGGAGTCCCGAAAAGTTTATTTTTTCAGAAATCGACAAACTTTGGTCTGTTTTTCAATTAAAATAAATAAAAATTAATAATAAAAAAAATCGACCAAAGTTGGGCGGTTAATCCGGCCGGTAATTTTGAAAAAATGACCAACTTTGGTCGGTTATTTTTCGTGCGAAAATACAATTAAAGAGTACATAATATAAAAGTGTGATGATCCAAAAGGTCATCCCATATATTTCTAGCTAATTCTGTGTTTCGAGGTCGTGAAAACATCATTCTATCTCACCTCGATTTACGTGCAAGGTCCGAGCGTGTAGCCGGGAAGCGTTTATGTGAAAAACTAAAAAATGATAATTTTGTATAATAAATTTAAATAAAGTTGACTTCGGTCAACGTTTTTGGTAAACGGACCCGGACCTATGATTTGACGGTCCCGGAGGGTCCGTAGGAAAATATGGGACTTGGGTGTATGCCCGGAATCGAATTCTGAGGTCCCAAGTCCGAGAAATGAGTTTTTAAAGAAAATTATTTTTTAAAATATATACAGGTTTTTGAAAATGAAATTTGAAGTGAAACCTGTGATATCGTGCCCGTATTATGGTCGCGGAGCTCAGTACAGTTTGATATGACTTATATGTGTTATCTGTGAAATTTGGTAAGAAACAGACTTAGTTTGACGGGATTCGGACCTTAATGTAAAATTTGATGTTTAAAGAAGTTTTGAGGAATTTAATTGTTTTTTGGTTTGATTTGTCGTTTTAGTGTTATTTTATGTGATTTGGAACCTCGAGTGAGTCTGTATAAGGTTATAAGACTTGTTTGTGCATTTAGATGGGTTCCGGAGGGCCTAGGGTGTGTTCCGGGTGGACCACAGGTCATTTCTCCCACTTTTAGAACTGTTGTTACCTGCCTTCTGATGTCCTTCTGTGCGATCACGAACATCCCTTCACGTTTGGTAGCATTAATACGGACCACCCCAAAATCCTTCAATGCGTTCGCATGACTCCATCCGCGATCACAGAAACCAGTCTGCCCCTTATACGTGATCGCATATGATTCTCCGCGATCGCGGAGCACATGTTACACCAGCAACCATTTCCTTCTACGTGATCGCGCCTCGATTTTGGTGATCGCGATTCACAAACATCCTGGGCAGAATATAAATTTGCAAAAATCGGGGTTTCACCATTTTAAACATATTTTGACTTCTAGAACTCGATTTTGGACGATTCTTTGAGGGTTTTTCACACAAATCGAATGGGTAAGTTTTCTTTCACTAGAATTAAATATATTTCATGACTTAGTTCTTGTTTTTATCATTTAATTTGTGTTTTGGGTTGAGGGGATTGTGGGTTTTGAATGAAAACTCCTAAAATAAAAAATCATGATTTGAAAGATCAAATGTTATCGGAATTGGATAAATTTAGTATGGGTGAAATCGTATCGGAATGGGTAATCGGAATTTGTAAAATTTGTCGGGTCCCGGGGTGCGGGTCCGAGGGTCGACTTTTGGGTCGATTTTTATAATATTGCAAAGATTGAGACTTTATTATTCAGAATAGTTCCTTATACGTTTTATATGTATTTTGAAGTTGGTTTAGTTGTTTTGAGCCATCCGGAGGCATTCCCGCCCGAGAAGTCTATTTTTGAGTACCAGGTTGTCGTCTTTGAGGTAAGTATCTTGCTTAACCTTGTGTGGTGGAACTACCCCTTAGGATTTAGTTTTCTATGTTGATTGTAGTCCGTGTATGTGAGGTGAAGAGTGTGTACTCGGACTTATTTGCAAATAGATTGCCCTTCAGGGAAATTAGGTTCTTATGTTCCCTGTGTATGAATTGAAATTGTTATATCTGAATTCCTAATTTCTAGTTTCATCTCTTCCTGCTGAAATTAGACGTGCTTGCCAAGCATTCCTTGTTTCTTATATGATCTTAATTGACTTAAATGAAGACTTTTCTTTTCCTACCATTATACTATATCTTTCTTCATACGCTGCCTATGTGACTAAAAGTAATATAATCTCGCCCTATAATTGTCTAACAATTAATTGGAATATCTATACGTTGGTCAAGCATGCATGTGAGTCGTACATTTTGATTTAAATGATTTCCCCCTTAAGTACTACTTAGGCTTAATTGATGACCGCCCAAGTTGATGGTATTTTTTTGATGCTGCCTATTTACTGAGCATTTCTTCAAACTGAGTTTATTCGGTGACGCTAATTGCCTAAGTGAGATTTGTTATAGCTAATTCCCTTCCCGGGATGATTTGGTTCTTGGTTGCGAACTTGAATATATAGAACCGTTGCTATATTTGCCTTGTTTTCCCCTCGTTATGCGCTTTCTGTTTGTGTTTGGAATTCCTTTCAGTGGCTACTGCTTATGAGTGAGTTTTTACCATTTTGTGATTTAAGTCTTTGTATTGATTTTCTCATAGCACTTTGTATTTGGTCTTGTTTGCTTTTGCGCCGGCTGTGGCAATATATGTTGTTTTTGTCGCATTCTGGTTCTTTCCCTCAGTGTACTGTATTGCATATTTAAATTGGGACTACGGACCGAGATCTGGGAGCTTTCCCCATGTATTGCATTGAAAATTTAAATTGGCACAACGGACCGAGATCCAAGAGCTTTCCACCTATACTGCATTTCATATATAAATTTTCACTACATACGGAGATCTGAGAGCTTTCCTCTGTACTGCATCGCATATTTAAATTGGGACTTCGGACGAGATTCCGGGAGCTTTCCCCTTGTACTGCATTGCATGACAAATTCTGAGTTGCGGACTGAGTTCCGGTGGTTTTGTCATTGAGTAGATTTGGATCGAAAGTATATTTGAGAAGTATTTGTCTTGCAGAAAAATGATATTTGAAAGAGCACTATTTGGGAAAGTATATTTGAACACCATGTATTTTAAAGAGACTATGTTTTAAAGATTTCTCTTTATAAAAATATATAAATATACATTCAGATAAAGTATGTTTGAAATAATAAGTTTCTTTATTACGAAATGATTATATCTTTAAAGCTTTCGAAATAAGCTCACAATTTAAAGGTATTCACTCGAAGGTTTGACCAGTTTTATTGAGTTTATTGGCTAAGGCTTGACGTGAATAAATTGATGTACTGCTGTGTTTCTAGTGTTTTATTGGGTTGTGGTTCCCGGCATTTGGCTTCCATTCTTTCCATTCTCTTTGTGTATTTCTATTATGCTGCCCGCTGATCGTAAATACTAAATTTTCTTCTGTATTATTCGATTGTACCGTTATTTATAATGAAAAACATTTAGATAGATATTATGTTTCGGTCGTTGATACATTTATGTCTTTTTACTTATTAGACCAGTGGTGTCTTGACTTGTCCTCGTCACTACTTCACCGATGTTAGTATTGATACTTACTGGGCACTGTCGTGGTGTGATCATACTACACTTCTGCGCATTTTTGTGTGCAGGTCCAGGTTATTGTTGTTGTTACCTGCATGGATCGTTGATAAGGAGACTCAAGGTAAACCTGTTGATGCGTTCGCAGGTTTCAAATTCATCTTCCTATTTATGTCAACTATACTTATTATTTCTAGACAGTTGTATTTAGATTTAGTTGAAAGATGTCGTGGAGCTTATGACTTGTATTTACCGGGTCTTGGGAAATTGTAAACTCTGTCAAGATTTCTATTTAGAGATTGTTAAAATTCCTTTATTATCGTTATTGTTCAGTGGAAATGTTAGGCTTACCTAGTCCCTAAGAGTATGTGCCATCATGATACTCAATGGAGGGAAATTTGGGTCGTTACAAGTTGGTATCATAGCTCTAGGTTCATAGGTTCTACGAGTTATAAGCAAGTTTAGTAGAGTCTTGCAGATCGTTACGGAGACGTCTGTACTTATCTTCGAGAGGCTACAGAACTATTAACAATTTCACTTCCTTTATTCCTATCGTGCGAGTTTATTGATCTTGATGTTTGAAATTATCGTTCCATTCTCTCACCGATGGTGAGGACACAAACGGCAGTTCCTGACGATGTCACCCCGAAGCAAGTGTCGCAAGGGTTAGAGACAGGGGCCAATAAGGAGCACGTGCCGCAGTTAAGATGCCTACAAGAGCAGCTGTTGAGGAGTCACCAGAAGTTCTAGTTGGGGGACAGGTATTGGGGGTGCATATTGCCACCCTGGACTTCAGGAGGCCTGTGCATAGTTTTGAGAATAATTGGTACATTGACTCAAGCGAGATTGATTCTAGTTCACCGGCTATTACATGGACCAGGGGAGGAGTTCAAACTCCTACCGTCTACACTCTAGAGCAGTGAGATCATATTGGTTAGGTTCCAGTTGCCATGGTAGCACGTTTTGTGGTTTCAGTTCAGCCCGTGGTTAGGGCAGTTGCATCGGAGGAAGAATACCTTGGACTTGAGGGGTACATGAAGTACCACCCTTCTATCTTTCTGTGGATTTGCGGCAGATGGTGCCCCGGGTTTCCTGGGGGTAGTGTCACTATATTCTTCGCATTTCGGGTGTTGTGGAGACGAACGAGTTTGCTTTTGTCACGTCTTAGATTCAGAGTACTGGATTGGTTAGTCGTGGCGGCATATGAGTGGAGTAACCTAGCGTGGATTCAGTTTTCGGAGATGTTTTGGGGGAGGTTGCACCTGAGTTCTGTCAGGATGTACGGCGCGTAGAGTTTGAGCGGTTGCGTCAGTGCGCTATGTCACTATTGGACTATGTCGTTAGATTCAGTGAGTTGGCCAGATACACACCTCACTTGGTTGCATCAGTTAGGAGGCGAGTCCGCAGATTCATTGAGGGACTCATGCATGGTAGAGAATTTCGGGTCAACCAGTTCAGTTTGCATTACTAGCTTCGCATGGGGGATTTTAATGTACTCATGGGTCTCAGAGGATCCGTATTGTATGTTTTCCATAGCCATCTCGACAGAGAGATTGTTTTCAATGTGGAGATGTTAGCCACAAGGTTAGATATTGTTCCAGGATTCAGGTAGATGTGTTATAACAGGGTATTCAGGTGAGTAGGAGGCGCCCAAGAGGGGGAGGCCCGACCCATTGATGTGTTGCATATAGTAGGATAGAGGCCATCGTGCTAGATATCATCACCCATGTATGGCTTATTGTGCTAAAGTGGGTTACCATTTTATTTCACTATAGTCATGTTGGTCAGGACAAGTTTCCATTATTTGTTGTTTCATTTATGAGTGAGTTTCATGTTTTGCACTCTATTTTTGTGTTTGCTCCTGTTGGGAGATTCTATGAGTAGCAGCCCGTGTCTATCATTGTTTTATTCATCCTTGCTAGTGGTGAAACTAGAAGTGAGTCCTTGTGTTCTTCGTGGTAAGCTTTTTGTGACTTTCCTAAATATTTTGCTTACGAGTTATGATTTGATACTCCATCGAGATGTGAGATCAGCTAGCGTTATGATTTTATCAGCTGTGGTGAGTTAATGGAGGAATTTCTATTGGTATGATACATTTTCGGTATGTGATTCAGAGTTGGGGGTGAGGTCCTCGTGATAATTGTGATTCGCTATATTTAGACCAGGCAGAGTACCGCGGTGGAATTTTATCAGGATGGAATCCTTGTGATTTGTTCATATGCTTTGCTTCTTCCATGATATATTGCTTTTGGTAAGTCAATATTGATAGAGAGTTATGCTTATTGGCTTGTTTGATAGTTCCTTTATATGTTTCTATATTCATATTCAGTCATTCTCGTTATGTGCTCCCTTAGTTTTAGCTTGCGGGATGTGTTCCTGGTGGTGTTAGTTCTGGCTTGGTGATTCGGGTGTTAATAATGAAGTCTTCGTGTTTATTGCATCATTATCAGTATTAAGGGGTTTGGAACAGAGTTCTTTCAAATGTGAGGCTAATTGCCAATGTTGAGTTGATTTCGGGCAGCTATTGTGATCAAAATGGTTATTTATGCCTATGTGTGATGTGCTATGTTGTGTGGTCGTGCCTTATGGGTGTAGACTTGAGTTGATGTAGCTGGTTGAGGCTAATGCCGGATATGGATTTAGAATCGTGTCTTTTAAGAGATTAGTAGAGTGTGAGAAGTAGAGGTATGAGGCTTATCGGTGGTGATGTGAAGGCTATATTGCAGTTGTGATTGTTTCATCGGCTTATGTGGGTTGGGGTGATGTGGGATCACCCACGGCTATGTGTTGGAAGTATACAATCAGTGATTGGATGAGTTCAAGGTGAATCTTGGCACGTTCGAGGACGAACAATTGTTTAAGAGGGGGAGATTATGATGACCCAAAAGGTTATCCCGTATATTTCTAGCTAATTCTGTGTTCCGAGGTCGTGAAAACCTCATTCGATGTCACCTCAATTTGCGTGCGTATCCCGGGCATGTAGCCGGGAAGCCTTTATGTGAAAAACTGAAAAATGATAATTTTGTTTAGAAATTTGAATAAAGTTGACTTTGGTCAACGTTTTTGGTAAACGTAATAGGAAAATATGGGACTTGGTCGGATGCTCGAAATCGAGTTCTGAGGTCCCAAGTCCGAGAAATGAATTTTTAAAGAAAATTATTTTCTGAAAAATATAAAGGTTTTTGAAAATGAAATTTTAGGTGAAATCTGTGACATCGGGCCCGCATCTTAGTCCTAGAGCCCGGTACAAGTTCGATATGACTTATATGTGTTATCTGTGAAATTTGGTAAGAAACGGACTTAGTTTGACGTGATTCGTACCTTAAATGCAAAATTTGATGTTTACAGAAGTTTTGAGAAATTTTATTGATTTTTGTATTCGCTGTTTTAGTGTTATTTTATGTGATTTGGAAGCTCGACCTAGTCCGTATTAGGTTATAAGACTTGGTTGTGCATTTAGACGGGGTCCCGAGGGGCCTCGAGTGTGTTCCGGGTTGACCACGTGTCATTTTTACCACTTTTAGAACTGTTGTTATCTACCTTCTGATGTCCTTCTGTGCGATTGTGAACAGCCCTTTGCGTTCGTGTAGCATTAATGCGGACCACCCCAAAATCCTTCAATGCATTCGCATGACTCCATCCGCGATCACATATGATTCTCCGCAATCACAGAGCAGATCTTACACCAGCAACCATTTCCTTCTACGCGAGCGCGCCTCGATTCACGCGATCGCGATTCACAAAGCACCTGGGCAGAATATAAGTTTGCAAAAATCGAGGTTTCACCATTTTAAACATATTTTTACTTCTAGAACTCGGTTTTAAGCGATTCTTTTAGGATTTTTCACAAAAATCGAATGGGTAAGTGTTCTGCCACTATAATCAATTATATTCCTGAATTAGTTCTTGTCTTTATCATTTAATTTGGATTTTGGGTTGGGGGATTGTGGGTTTTGAAAGAAACTTCAAAAAATGAAAATTCGTGATTTGAATGACCAAATGTTCTCAGAATTGGATAAATTTAGTATGGGTGAACTCGTATCGGAATGGGTAATCGGAATTTGTAAAATTTATCGGGTTCCGAGGTGCGGGCCCGAGGGTCGACTTTTGGGACGATTTTTATAATATTGCAAAGATTGAGACTTCATTATTCAGAATAGTTCCTTATATGTTTTATATATATATTGAAGTTATTTTAGTTTATTTTGAGTCGTCCGTAGGCCTTCCCGCCCGAGAAGTCTATTTTTGAGTACCAGGTTGTCGTCTTTGAGGTAAGTATATTGCCTAACCTTGTATGGGGGAACTGCCCCTTAGGATTGAGTCTTCTATGTTGATTTTAGTCCGCGTACGCGAGGTGACGAGTGCGTACTCAGACATATTTTCAAATAGATTGCCCTTTGGGGAATTTAGGTCCTTATGTTCCCCGTGTATGAATTGAATTTGTTATATCTGAATTCGTCATTTCTAGTTTCATCTCTTCCTGCTCAAACTAGAAGTACTTGCCTAGCATTCCTTGTTTCTGATATGATCTTAATTGACTTAAATGAAGACTTATATTGTCCTACCGTTATACTATATCTTTCTTCATACGCTGCCTATGTGACTAAAACTAGTATAATCTCGCCCTATAATTGTCTAACAAGTAATAGGAATATCTATATGTTGGTTAAGCATGAATGTGAGTTTTTAAATGATTTAAATTATTTTCCCCCTAGGTACTACTTAGGTTTAATTGATGACCGCCCATGTTGATGGTATTTCTTTGTTGCTGCCTATTTACTGAGCATTTGTTTAATCTGAGTTTATTCGGTGAAGCTAATTGCCTAAGTGAGATTGGTTATAGGTTATTCCCTTGCCGGTATGATTCGATTTTGTCACGACCCAAACCGATGGGCTGCAACGGGCACCCGGTACTATACTCGACCGAGTACTAACGTACTGTATATGACATATGTCTACAAGCATCTAAGAGTACGTAAATGTCATAAAGGTCGGGATAGAGTCCTGCAATCCCAAACAATACCCGTCTAAATCATACTAACCAAACAAGCGACTCCGAAGCAAATGGAGTTCACCAACATCTTCCGCTGAGCTGATAGCCTACTTGGAGGGCTCTCGACCTGTCTATCAGGACCTGCGGGCATGAAACGCAGCATCTCCAGGCAAAAGGGACGTCAGTACGAATAATGTACCGAGTATGTAAGGCACATAAATAAGTACATAAGAGACATGGAAGAAATATAGAGCACATGACTCAACCTGTAAGCCTGAATAGCTTTGTAAATCATAAATTACTTTTAGCGTCATGCATATGCATATGAATGTCATGTCGTGCATAGGTACATGTTTCATAATATCATCAGCCTCTGCGGGCATCCCATCATATCATATCAGTCAGTGTTGGCAAAATCATCATTGTATACCAGCTGATCAGGTGGTGGTGCGTATATAACGCCATAACCTTTCCCATATCCCATATACATATATATATATATATATGCATACATATATACGCATATATAACGCCGTTTGAATATACATACATATATACGCGTATATAACGCCGTTTGAACCATATTTCTGTCACTGTGGGCAACATCATTATCATATACCAGTTGATCAGGTGGTGGTGCGTATATAACAACGTAAACTTTTCCCATATCCCATATATATATATTTACATATATACGCGTATATAACGCCATCTGGTCATGGGTCAATGTGCATATGTAAATGCATGAAATGCATATGAAATACGTCAATAAAATCTCTCGGTACGTCATAAGGCCATTATGTCTCTGATTAGTATCATGAAATAAACTTTACCAACAAACGTGTTTTCGAGACCCGTGAACAGAAGTTAATAATAATTCACATGGGGAATCAAGAATATAGAAACCCTTAGTATTTCTATGAATAGAATAATTTATGAAAACCATGAGTTTGCACGTTTCTACCGTATAATTTGGACCATGCCAAAAGAAAGGAGGGATAACCTTAACATACCTATAGTAGGAAAAACTCCGTAATATTTCGTTGGAAACCTTCGTAGATTGAACTTTAGAACCCATAAATCAGATTAAGCTTCTGCGTTTTGAAATTAATGAATGAAATCTTGCTTTGATTCTTTGAAATTTGAGTGAAATTGCTTCGGATGAAGTTTTGTTTTTTTTGTTTTTGTTTTAAACGAAAATTACCTTCTGCTTTTAACGTTTTTCTTGAATCCCTTAAGAATGAATTGCTTTTGATCTTCTATTGTATTTGAACCTAATGAATGAGACAGATAAGACTTAGATTAAAGTGTTATGTTAGTTAGATTTTTAATTTGGCTATAAGTAGCCACATGGCATAGATGACTTATGAGTCATTCTTAGCCTTGTGGCATTTGTGCCACATTTTTTTTATTGAGTGAAATTTTGTTAAATTTTATCCACTTATCAGTTAACTGGGTAATGTTTTATTACTCGATAATTAACTAATTACCGGAATAATTTAAAAAATGTCACAAATTACTTAAAATTCTATTTATTTTTAATATACTTTATATACATTATACCATCATGGTAATACGGTATCTTGCATGGTACTAGTTCATAATTATCGGGTATTATCGCTCGACCCGTATTTCATCCCAAATTGGCCATTTTCAACGAAACTCATTTTCATTAATCCGTGTACCCCTTTATACTTCATAACACTTTTAAAAAAAACATAAATATGTTAACGTCAAAATGATCTCATCCTGAGTTCACGTCGGTTAACCGAACATGAAACTTTTAACGTACGAAAACACGATATGTGACATCCTTCCCCCCTTAGAAACATTCGTCATCGAATGTTTAACCTTTCGGGATTTATATAACCTTGGTAGATTCGCCCTTGTAACAACGCTACTACAAACCTTTCTTGTAGAAACCCAGTAATTTAATGCCATATACGACCACAATAATTAATAACGACGATGGCCTCACATTACCAATAAGAATAGCTAGCACAAAAGTTCGTACACGCACCTTGAGGTTATGACGTTTCAGTCGGACCCTTCTCTGGAAGTGGAAATATGTAGGGATATCTAGACTTCATGTCTTCCTCGGCCTCCCAAGTCATTTCTTCCACATTGTTGTTCCTCCAAAGTACTTTCACGGAGGCTACCTCCTTATTCCGTAGCGTGCGGATTTGTCGGTCTAGGATGGCAACATGAATTTCCTCATATGACAAGTCCTATGTAATTTGTATATCATCTGTGGGCACCACTCGAGTAGGATCGCCAATGCACTTCCGTAACATAGATACGTGAAAAACTGGATGGGCAGACTCCAAATCTTAGGGCAATTCTAACTCATAAGCTACTTGGCCAACTCTCCGAATGATCCTATAAGGCCCAATATATTGTGGGCTAAGTTTGCCTTTCTTGCTAAACCTCATCACACCCTTCATAGGTGAATCTTTTAAGAATACCCAGTCATCACCCCTGAACTCTAAATCTCGTCGCCGCACGTCCGAATATGGCTTCTGACGACTCTGAGCTGTCAATAGTCGATGCCGGATAAGCTTTAATTTTTCTATGGCTTGTTGAACCATGTCTGGCCCATGTAATCCAGATTCTCCAACATCAAACCACTCTATAGGAGACCTACACTTCTGTCCGTAAATAGATTCATACGGGGCCATCTGAATGCTGGAATAATAGCTATTATTATACGCGAACTTAGTAAGCGGCAAATGATCATCCCAGCTACCTTTGAAGTCTATCACACAAGCTTGCAGCATATCCTCCAGTGTTTGAATAGTACGCTGAGCATGTCCGTCTGTCTGGGGATGAAATGTTGTACTAAGATTTACTTGAGTCCCTAATCCCTTTTGGAAGGATCTCCATAAGTTATTGTAAATTGACCTCCTCTATCCGAGATAATAGATACAGGGACACCATGCAGTCATACTATTTCCTTGATATAAAGTCTCGCATAATCTTATGAGGAATATGTAGTTCTAACGAGAAGAAAATGGGTTGACTCTGTGAGCCTATCAACAATCACCCATACCGAATCGAACTTACGTTGGGTACGAGATAAGCCTACGATGAAGTCCATATTGATTGTCTCCCATTTCCAAGTCGGAATCTTCATAGCCTGCAAAAATCCACCGAGCTTTTGATGCTCAATCTTAACCTGCTGACAATTAGGAAACTGAGCAACAAATTCTGTTATATCCATTTTCATTCCATCCCACCAATATATTTCCCTGATGTCATGATACATCTTTGTTTCTCCTGGATGGATAGAATAACAAAAATAGTGAGTTTCTCCAATAACCAGCCGACGCAACCCTGCAACATTAGGCACACACAATCGCCCTTAATATTTGAGGACTCCATCTTCTGTAATTTCAAATGGTGTCTTCTCCTTCTTAAGGGTGGTGTCCCTATAAGGAACTAACACACTATCCTCATATTGGCGTTCCTTTACTTCAGTTACTAAAGAGGATGTTGCCATATCTTGAATAGTAATTCCAATATCACCTGAATCTAGTAACCAAACTCAAAGACTAGCTAGTTGATGAACCTCACGAGCTATTCCCCTCTTTTCTGGCTGCAAATACGACAGGCTACCCATAGATCTACGGCTGAGGGCATCAGCTACTACATTCGCCTTCCCCGGGGTGGTATAAAATTTCAATGTCATAGTCTTTAAGTAGCTCCAATCATCTCCTTTGACTTAGATTCAATTCCTTTTCCTTGAAGATGTACTGGAGGCTCTTATGATTCGTATAGATATCAACATGAATTCCATACAAGTAGGGCCTCCACATATTTAGTGCATGAATAACCGCAACTAATTCTAAATCGTGGGGCGGGTAGTTCTTCTCGTGCTTTCTTAGTTCTCTAGAAGCATAAGCCACAACCTTACCATATTGCATCAGCACACAACCCAATCCAATGCCTGAAGCATATTAATAGATAACATAACCATCGGTCCCTTCTAGGAGCGTTAGAATCGGTGTTGAAGTTAACATGTCCTTTAATTCCTGGAAACCCCGTTCACAAGAATCAGTCCATTGAAACTTTGCTCCCTTCTTGGTCAACTTTGTTAAAGGTGCTGAAAGGGAAGAAAATCCTTCAAAAAATCTCATGTAATAACCCGCCAATCCAAGAAAGCTACGAACCTCCGTCGGTGTTGTGGGCCTAGGCCAAGTCTTTACTACCTCAATCTTTTGTGTATCCACCCGGATGCCTTCACCCGAAATGATATGCCCAATAAAAGTTATAGAGTTCAACCAGAATTCACACTTAGAAAATTTTGCATACAACTTCCTTTCTTGTAGAACTCTGAGCACAGTACGCAGATGACCATCATGCTCATCCTCTGAACGAGAATATACCAATATATCGTCAATAAATACAATTACATACAGATCAATGAAAGGCCTGAACAAACGGTTCATCAAATCCATGAATACTGCTGGGGCATTGGTCAGACCGAACGACGTAACCCGAAACTCAAGGTGCCGATATCTATTCCTGAATGTTGTCTTCGGAATATCTTCATCCTTAACCCTTACCTAATGGTACCTGAACCTCAAGTATATCTTTGAAAAGCACTTGGAACCTTGCAACTGATCAACTAAGTCGTCAATCCTCGGGAGCGGGTACTTATTCTTGATCGTCACCTTATTCAGTTTCCTATAATCAATACACATTTGTAAAGATCCATCTTTCTTCCGTACAAACAACACATGTGCTCCCCACGGTGACGTACTAGGCCTGATAAAGCCTTTTTCAAGAAAGTCCTTTAGTTGTTCTTTCAACTCTTTCAGCTCTGCGGGGGCCATTCTATAGGGAAGAATAGATATTGTGTGAGTATCTGGTAGTAGGTCAATAGAAAACTCAATTTCTTGCTCTGGCGGGAGACCTGGAAGTTCATCAGGAAAGATATTTGGAAACTCATTTACCACAGGGATGGACTGAATGGTTGGTGACTCTACTTCCACATCCTGAACCCGAACTAAGTAATAAATAAAACCCATTCTGATCATCTTCCTTGCCTTGAGATAGGAAATAAATCGACCTCTCGGCGATGCCGTGTTACCTTTCCACTCCAAAACAGTCTCCCCCGAAAATTGATATTGGACTATCTTTGATCTACAATCAACGTTGGCATGACAAGAAGCCAACTAATCCATACCCATTATAACATCAAATTCTACCATATCTAACTCGATTAAGTCTGCTACGGTAGGTCGACCATGAACTATTATTATACAACCCCTATATACTTGCTTAGCTATCATCGAATCCCCAACATGTGTAGATACCTCAAAAGGTTTAACCAACTCAGGTTTTATTTTAAACTTACTAGCAACCAATGGAGTAACGTATGATAAGGTGGATCCTGGATCAATCAGTGCATATACATCATAGGAGGAGACTGATAATATACCTGTAACAACATCAGGCGATGATTCTTGGTCATGTCATCCTACCAACGCATAAATGATGTTCTTAGGGCTGCTCGAGTTAGATGCTCTGCCTCTACCACAACTCATTAGTGCATGGGGACCTTGCCTTGGGGGGCGTACTGATGATGAAGATCCATCTACAGATCCCGCTGGTTGAGCTATGCTTGCATCACCCCTCATCGGACATTCCCTCATAACGTGGCTCGGATAACCACAAGTATAACAAACACATAATCCCATACGACACTGTCTGATATGCTGCTTACCACATTGAGTACATCATGGCATGGGAGGCCTCATCTGATTTGACTCATCCCTATACTGAGAACCTGAGGCCCTAAAATTCTAACCATGCCCTGAATATGTAGAACGGTCAAATCTCTTACCGCCAAACTGAGGAGGCGTGCTAGCCGAGGTCTGGGATGGATATCTCGAATACTACTTCCTTTGAGAACCTCGAAACATACCAGAAGGACCCGAAGACCTCGCTCTCTTATTCTGGGCCCTATCATGCTCACGGTCGGTCTTCTGTTTCTATTTACGCTCCTCTACACCCTGAGCATATGCCTGCATACAAGAAATATCCATGCCTGGATGAAGTGAAACCGACATACAATCATTAAGCAAGTGAGGCTCTAATCCCATCATGAACCGATGAACCCGATCCTCCATCTTAGATACAATAGTGGAAGCATAACTAGCCAACGAACTAAACTAAAGACTGTACTCCCGAACACTCATATTTCCCTGCCGAAGGGTCAAAAACCTATCAACTCTGGCTCTCCTAAGCTCTGGTGGCAGATAATGACGAAGAAAAGCTTCTGTAAACTCCTTCCATACCGCTCGAGGGGCGTTCTCACCTCTGGACAATTCCCAAGACTCGTACCAATTAACTGCAACATCTCGGAGTCTATAGAAAGCTAGCTCAACTGACTCAGTCGTAGTGGCCTTCATTACTCGTAACGTCCTATGCACTCTATCAATATCGGAGGGTTTAAATTAATAAATTCACAAACCCTCGCACTCACGGACCAATCTGCATGACCGATACCTGTTTCGTGACACTGAGCCTTTGCGGCTACTAATCGGGTCAATAACTGAACAACATCTCTCATCTCCTGACCCGGCGCATCCGGCTGAGGTGCTGAATCTACAGGGGCAGGCGCTGAAGCTGGTGCCCTTCGGAGCTCTCTTGGAAAAGGCGGGGTATGTGAAGTCTGAGATGTAACCTCACCATGAGATTCTCCCTGAGCCCTAGCAACTCGTGGCGCTCGACTAGTAGTCTCACCAGCCACGAACTTTCCCTTCTAGGAGATCGTACTCTTTCGAGGCATTGTTGACAATATAACGTATCGTTAGGAACATGAAGACACGGTCTGTAGACAACCCTAGGAC
The DNA here is from genome assembly GCA_005239505.1 of Nicotiana paniculata. Classification (NCBI taxonomy): domain Eukaryota; kingdom Viridiplantae; phylum Streptophyta; class Magnoliopsida; order Solanales; family Solanaceae; genus Nicotiana; species Nicotiana paniculata. Next base: position 16,200 of record ML365324.1, read on the forward strand.
AGAACTGCTCTGATACCACTTTTTTCACGACCCAAACCGATGAGCTGCGACGGGCACCCGGTACTATATTCGACCGAGTACCAACATAATGTATCATTCTTATTACATCATTATATACACGTGACATACAAGCCTAATAAGCCTACATAATAATTTAAAAAATCAAAACATAGGCCGACAAGGCCATACAATCTTCCACGTATACGACATATGTCTACAAGCCTCTAAGAGTACATAAATGTCATAATGGTCAGGATAGATTCCCGCCATACCAAACAATACCTGTCTAAATCATACTAACCAAACAAGCGACTCTGAAGAAAATGGAGCGCACCAACATCTTCCGCTGAGATGATAGCCTACTTGGAGGGATCTCAACCTATCTATCGCGACCTGCGGGCATGAAACGCAGCGTACCTAGGAAAAAGGGACATCAGTACGAATAATGTACCAAGTATGTAAGGCACATAAATAAGTACATAAGAGACATGGAAGAAATATAAAGCACATGACTCAACATGTAAGCCTGCATAGCTTTGTAAATCATAAATTACTTTTAGCGTCATGCATATGCATATGAATGTCATGTCGTTCATAGGTACATGTTTCATAACATCATCAGCCTCTGAGGGAATCCCATCATATTATATCGGCCACTGTGGGAAAACCATTATCGTATACCAGCTGATCAAGTGGTGGTGCGTATACAATGCCAAAACCTTTCCCATATCCCATATACAGATATATACATACATATATACACGTATATAACGTTGTTTGAATATACATACATATATACGCGTATATAATGTCGTTTGAACCATATTTCAGCCACTGTGGGACAAATCATTATCATATACCAGCTGATCAGGTGGTGGTGCATATATAACGCCGTAACCTTTTCTCATACCCCATATACATATATTTACATATATACGCGTATATAACGCCATCTGGTCATGGGTCAATGTGCATATGTAAATGCATGAAATGCATATGAAATACGTCAATAAAATCTCTTGGTACATCATAAGGCCATTATGCCTCTGATTAGTATCATAAAATAAACTTTACCAACATACGTATTTTTGAGACCCATGAACAGAAGATAATAATAATTCATATGGGGAATCAACAATATAGACACCCCTAGTATTTCTATGAATAGAGTAATTTATGAAAACCATGAGTTTGCTCGTTTCTTCCGTATAATTTGGACCATGCCAAAAGAAAGAAGGGATAACTTTAACATATCTAGAGTAGGAAAAACTCCGTAATATTCCGTTGGAAACCTTCGTAGATTGAATTTTGGATCCCAAAAATCGGATTAAGCTTCTGCGTTTTGAAATTGATGAATGAAATCTTGCTTTGATTCTTTGAAATTTGAGCGAAATTGCTTATGATGAAGTTTTTTTTTTTTGTTTTTTTTTTAAACAAAAATTACGTTCTGCTTTTAACGCTTTTCTTGAATCCCTTAAGAATGAATTGCTTCTGATCTTCTAATGTATTTGAACCTAATGAATGAGACAGATAACACTTAGATTAAAGTGTTATGTTAGTTAGATTTTTAATTTGGCTATAAGTAGCCACATGGCATAGATGACTTATGAGTCATTCTTAGCCTTGTGGCATTTGTGCCACGTTTTTTTTATTGAGTGAAATTTTGTTAATTTTTATCCACTTATCAGTTAACTGGGTAATGTTTCATTACTCTGTAATTAACCAATTACCCGAATAATTTAGAAAATGTCACAAATTACCTAATTATTCTATTTATTTTTTAAAATAATTTATATACATTATACCACCATGGTTATAAGTTATTTTACATGGTACTAGTTCATAATTATTGGGTAATATCACTCGATCCGTATTTTATCCTAAATTGGCCACTTTCAACGAAACTTGTTTTCTTTAATCCGTGTACCCCTTTATACTTCATAACACTTATTAAAAAAAACATAAATATGTTAACGTCAAGATGATCTCATCCCAAGTTCACGTCGGTTAACTGAAGACGAAACTTTTAACGTACGAAAATGCGAGATGTGATAGGTTTCTTGGTTGTGAACTTGAATATATAGAATCGTTGCTAAGTTTACCTTGTTTTCCCCTCGTTATGTTGCTTTCCCTTTGTGCTTGGCATTCCTTTCAGTGGCTACTTCTTATGGGTGAGTTTTTATCCTTTTTGTGATTTAAGTCTTTGTATCGATTTGCTCATAGCAGTTTGCATTCAGTCTTGTTATTTTTTACGCCGGTTGTGCCAATATATGTTGTTTCTGTCGCATTCTAGTTGTATTTCTCAGTGTATTGCATTGCACATTTAAATTGGAACTACAGACCGAGATCCGGGATCTTTCCCCCTGTACTGCATTACATATTTAAATTGGGACTACGAACCGAGATCCGGGAGCTTCCCCCCTGTACTGCATAGCATGACAAATTTTGAGTTGCGAACTGAGTTCCGGTGATTTTATCATTGAGGAGATTTGGATCGAATGTATATTCGAAAAGTATTTGTCTTGCAGAAAAATGATATTTGAAAGAGCAGTATTTGGGAAAGTATATTTGAACACCACGTATTTTGAAGATACTATGTTTTAAATATTTCTCTTTATAATAATATATAAATATACATTTGGAGAAAGTATGTTTCAGATAAGAAATTTCTCTATTCCGAAATGATTATATATTTAAAGCTTTCAAAATAAACTCACGATTTAAAGGTTTTCACTCAAAGGTTTGACCAGTTTTATTGAGTTTATTGACTAATGTCTGACGTGAATAAATTGATGCAGTGTTGTGTTGCTAGTATTTTATTGGGTTGTGGTTCCCAACATTTGGCTTGCATTCTTTCCATTCTCTTTGCGTATTTCTATTACGTTGTCCGTTGATCGTAATTATTGAATTTTCTTCCATATTATTCAATCATACCGTTATTTATATCGAAAAATCTTTAGATAGATATTATGTTTCGGTCATTCGTACATTTATATCTTTTTACATATTAGACCAGTGGTATGTTGACTAGTCCTCATCACTACTTCACCGATGTTAGTCTTGATACTTACTAGGCACCGCCGTGGTGTGCTCATACTACACTTCTGCGCATTTTTGTGTGCAGATCCAGGTTATTGTTTTTGTTAGTTGCATAGATCGTTGACGAGGAGACTTAAGGTAAACCTGCTAGTGCGTTTGCAGGCTTCGGAGTGTCCTTCCTGTTTATGTCAACTGTACTTATTATTTCTAGACAGTTGTATTTAGATTTGGTTGAAAGATGTCGTAGAGCTTATGACTTGTATTTATCGGGTTTTGAGAAATTGTAAACTCTGTTAAGATTTCTATTTCGAGACTGTTAAAATTCCTTTATTATTGTTGTTGTTCAGTGGAAATGTTAGGCTTACCTAGTCCCTAAGACTAGGTGCCATCACGATACCAAATCGAGGGAATTTGGGTCGTGACAAAAAGACAATCTGATAACAGAATGCACCAATGGTGTAGTGGAGAATAACATCCTGCCACAGTACAAACACCAGTGCTAAACCCAGATGGTGAATCTTTTAATAACATAATTAAAATACCGACAAACTTTGGTCGATTTTTTTGCAATATTTTTTTCTTAATTTAATTTACCGACCAACGTTGTCGGTATTCCTTTCTGACAATCAAAATACCGTCCACACGTAAATGGTCACGTTTTGGTCAGTAATTGGATATGACCGACCAACTTTGGTCTTATTTTAGCGGATTTTTAGTAGTGTAAGTCACTTCTATCTCCCACGAGGTATTAAATTTTTTGTGCATCATATCAATAACGCTCTTTACATCAGATAAAATCTTCACCTTCTTCCAAACATTTGTAGTTGCACGTTCAAAAGTCATTCTTATTGCAAGCGCTTTAGGCCATCATGGCTTTTCCCACAAGCAAGATTGGAGATCCATGGGCATGAAGCAAGTTCTCAAGGTTATCTAAAACTGCAACATCAATACTCGCTCGTCTAGCATCCACTTGTAAAACTGCATAAATAAATAATAATATACCATCTTGGTGGTTTGTTAGCTGAGTCGTAAAATAATTCTCATTTAGAGAATTAGTAGATGAGAAAGTAGCTAAAATGCCACGACCCCAGTTTTTCTCCACAGGATGTCGAGATGGCACCTAATATTTAAGACTAGGTAAACCTAACACTTACTGATTATTAATGGAATTTAATTAATTTAACTGCAATACCTATAATAATATATGTAACAAAATAGCTGAACCAACAACAGTTATATAACCCCAAAATCAGTAGTATAAGTCATAATCCTTTCTAAGATAACTATATATAATGAATACATCATTGTTCCGGAATAATAGGAAACAATGAAAATAAATACAACAGAAGGTGACTTCGGAGCCTACGAACGTCAATCGGATATACCTTGAAGTCTGCAGCCGCAAAAGCATAAGTCTCAGGACAAACTCGATCGGAAGTACCTGGTTCTGTACAAAAATGTGCGGAAGTGTAGCATGAGTACACTACAGTGGTACCCAGTAAGTATCATGCCTAACCTCGATAGGTTAGTGACGAGGCTAGATCAAGACACCTACCAGACATGTAAACCTATGCAGGATATGACATAAAATAACAAGGAGAGAATATGAATGTAAGACCTATAGTAGAAAGAATTCAAATTACAATCAACAGTGAAGACAAGGGGAACACGAACAACAAAGAGAAATAACCAAGTAATTAACCAACAACATAGTCGGGGTACATATGAAGTATGAATGTGTTTAAGTAGGGGAAGATGACAACTCAACCAATTAAATGATTTCTAATACATGAATTTCAACAATCCCACTTCTCGTAATCTCATATCATAAATCACAACTTTCAAATGTTACACATATGGCACCGTGTGCTTATATTTTCCATATCACTGTCTCACAGTAAAATTCATGTGCTAGCAGGTATATAATATTCATGTCAAATGCTAACAAATAATACTCATAGGATCTATTCATATATAATAAAGTAAAATTTATGTTTCTGAACCAAATAGGAAATCAAAGAGAAAATGAATTTATTTTGGAAAATATTTGGGTGAAGAGAATAACATTTTTCAATAAAATAAGGCACCCGATGTTGAATATAGAGTTTAATAAATTAATAAATAATAGCAATTCCGTTTAAGTAAACTAGAAACATCAGATATAGTAAGGAGTTTAAGTTGAGAAATTGATTAAAGTGAAATATGAGGACTATTAAAAACAGGAAGGTACCGAATGGAACGATGAGTTTTAACTTAAGAGTCGCATAAGGTAATCATATTATTAATTATATTATTTAAAATTGTTATGTTGCTAACAACTCAACAGGGTATGAGATAATGACTCAGCATAGTAAATTCATCTTGAAAATCAATTCCCTAAAATAATAGTAAGTGGAAAGGAAAATAGGAAATGACAGCAAAGTAGTAAACAAATGAAAAACAACTCAATCCTGGAAAACCAGTACAAATCAGAAATATCAATCCTCAAAGTCTCGTATAAAAGAGTCGAGGACAACACGATACAACAAGGGATACAAAAATACATAAACTAATGTGGCGTTCAACCCAATCACACCATACAAACACGACCCTCCCTTATTCCACCATGTAAATATCAATAATTACAAGTAAATATATGTTGTGGCATGCAACCCGATCCCACCATATAATCATAGTCAATATCATAATTCTCTCTTATTTCACCATATCAATCCTCCCTTATTTCACATGTTGCAACATGCAACCCGATCCCGCCGTATCAATATAAATCCTCTCTTATTCCTCATGTTGCGGCATGCAAACAGACCCACAAGAAATTCAAATTAACATCAACAATCCAAAAGTCAATTTAACAAATTTTTTTACAATCATTGGGTATGAGTACACGACAATGAAGGAATCACGTAAAAATCAAGGAACACAACAAATGTTACAAAAAGCAACATGACAAGTGAAGCATGTGACAGTTAAGGGTGCAATTACAACAATTAAGGAAAGTAGCAGACAAGTACAGAGTCATGGAAGGGACTCAACAGTTAAAAGGTAACAAGACAATAAGAAAGGCAATAACCTCCGCTAAAGCATGTAAGGGCGAAATAACAAGTAAGGGGTACAATAAGTGCTAACAACGTCAAATAAAGCATGTAGGAGCAGAATAATAATTACAGACATAAATCGTCAGGACAACTCAATCAAAGGCATTAAACGAGTCTAGATAACCTAAACTGGTCAAATACAAGATATAGTCTGTGTACTCACTCGTCACCTTGCGTACACGGCTTTCACATAACACAATTAGCACAATCAACTCGAATCCTAAGGGGTAGTCCCCCCTCCCCCACAAAGTTAGGCAAGATACTTACCTCAATTTGGCGACATCAATACTCAAATTAGCCTTTCCTTTACAAATTCACCTCCGTTCGGCTCAATCTAGCCAAAGACGACTTAATTAATTTGTGAGACCCCATGTTTTTTTTTCTTCTCTTACGTAATATACGTAACGTGGCGTTGTTATATTATGTATATATGATTGGGTATAGCACATTGGTAGAATAATACTGAAAATGTGTTGTAATATCAAGGAACTAAACTAAAGCTTTAGGTAAAAGGAATCCCTTAAACAAAGGTTCGTGGTTAAAGAAATGGCGCGGGTAGCACCCCGCGCGTTCGGAAGGTTAAGTTAACTTGCACCTGTGGGATAAGACTAAGAGTGTCTAATATTCTAAGAATAATGTGTTAGGAGGTATTATAATATCACACTGGTCACATGGTATGTTTTGGAGTCATGCAAGTTGCGAAATAGAGGTCGGCAAAAGTTATCGTAAATTTCTCTAATAAATTTTCTGAACTTTGAGTCAAATGTATCAGATCATTTCTCCCAATATATGAAGAGTTATGTCACGACCCCAAATCCTAACCGGCCGTGATGGCGCCTATCGTGGAACTAGGCTAGCCAATATATCACAAGTTCACAGTTTCTTTTAAAATCCCATTTCCAAAATCTGAGCATTTCATAAATATACGGAAACTACAGAATAAAGTAGGTCAACATAATGCAATACTACCAATCCCAAAACCCGGAGCCAACGTGTCATGAGCATCTAGTGAATTAATCCAAAATAAACTATTATAATACAAATCTCCGAATCAAAGCTAAATACATAGGAAGGGAAATAGAGGTGCTGCGGACGCTGGACATCTACCTCTATATCCCGTAATCCGGATCTGCTGCGGACGATAGGGAGTAATGCTCGAGGTCTGCTCCTGAATCTGCACACAGAGGTGAAGGGAGTAACGTGAGTACATCAACTCAGTAGTAATGAAAATAAATCAGGTTTAAGCAGCAAAAACCATATAAAAACAATGTCATCAAATCACAGGAGGCACAACTTTACATTAAAATAGTATAACATAGATGTATGAAATCGTCATGCCTTAAAAAAATCAACTTCCGAAAACCCTTTAACAATATATATTTTTCAACAACTTCAACCAAAAGGTCTAGTATAAAAACGAAATGAATCATATAGAGGTCCCTCGGGCAAAAACATATTACATAAGCTCAGAATAAAAGTAGCGAAATCATCCGTAGCCCCTTGGGCAAAACATGTATCATAATCAGCCCCTCGGGCATGCCTGGCAGTCACTCATAATCAGCCACTCAGCACCTCACAGTCACTCATAATCAATTACTCAGCACCTCACGGTCACTCATACCTCCCAATCACTCGTCACTCGGCACTCGCACTCAGTAGGTACCTACGCTCACTGGGGGTGTGTACAGACTCCATCTTCGGAGGGGCTCCTTCAGCCCAAGCGCTAAATAAACAGCCAAATCATGGCATCAATCGCTATCAGGCTCTCGGCCTGTCTCATATCATAAATATCCTCACAACATTGGCCCTCGGCCGCACTCAGTCAGACACTCTCAACATGCCACTCGGGCCATAAGTAAAGTGGGGTTCTCGACCCGAAAATAGTATTTCATTTCATGAAAAAGTAATATCATCAGATAAGAGTGTCAACAATTTCACAAGGTCACTGAGTGTAAAATCATAGTTTCAAGTAGTGAGAATATAAGTAAAGTAGCCCCCAAGGGGTTAAAACAGATCTGCACTAGGCCCCAAACATGGCTCATAGCCCAAATATTACACAAATCTTTAGAACATAATTTAACATAAGATTTTGAGTAAATATGCAACTCATTACTTGCCGCAGAGAGGACCTAATCCAATCCAAAAATCAGCGCGCACCACATATTCGTCATCCAAGATGTGCGCCATTCCAAATTCAATGAGAAAATATGTAGTCCGGGGTTCCATACCCTCAAGACAAGATTTAAGACAATTCCTTACCTCTACCAGGCCGCGACACTAGTCCGCTATGCCTTTGCCCCTCAAATTGGCTCCCGATTTCTCCGAATCTACCCAAAACCAGTTCAACATCATTAATATATACTCAAGGAATGCAACCCAATCGAAAATTATCAATTTAATCAAGAATCTCGAAATTCGGCCAAACCCGAGCCCCGGGCCCAAATCTCGGAATTCAATAATTTTTACATCCTTTGAATCCCCGTCCTTCCGCAATTCTATGCATACTATGAACACTAAAATCCGACCACAGTTGCCCACTCAATCCTCAAAAGAAAAATAAATTTTCCCATGCACCCTTCTTCCCCAACTTTGGTTCAATTCCATAAATTTTATGGTTTAATTACTTAGGAATTAACATAGAAACATGTTATGAAGTTGAAATTCTTACCTCCAGATGATTTCCCTTGATTCCCCTTCAATTCTCTTTTGAAAGCTCTCAAGTCGGCATGCAACAATGGAGAAAATAACAACCAAATTTGCACTTCCGGACTTTTAAACATTCTGCCCATCTAAAATATTTCCTTCACTGCAATTGCAAACTTTGGCACGCGATCGCGAAGAACAAACTTGCTGCCCCATCAATTAACCTTATGCGATCGCAGACAAGACCACGCGATCGCACTGACCAAACACTCATACTCATGCGATCGCAAACCATTCCACGCGATCGCGATTAAAAAAAGTCCTGCCTCACCAATTAACCCTACGTAATCGCAAACATCCTCACGTGATCACATAGACAGAAACCAGAACCTTACACCAGCAGCAATCTGCCTAGAATTCAAGCCAAAAGTTGGTGCGTTAACCATCCGAAACACACCCAAGGCCCTCAGTACCTCAACCAAACATGCCAACATATCCCATAACATCATCCAAACATAGTCGAGCCTTCGAAATGCCAAAAACAACACGATAACACAAAATTTGCATCACATTCAAGCCTAAGAACTTTGAAACTTCCTAATTACGCCAACTACGTCGAAACCAACCAAAACACCTCCGATTAACCTGAAATTTTATAGACATATCCAAAATGACATTACGAAACTGTTCCAACTTCCGGAATTCTATTCCAACCTCGATAGCCTATTTTCCACTACCGACCAGAAATCGCCAAAAACTAACTTTCGCCAATTCAAGCCTAATTCTACACCGGACATCACAAAAATATTTTGAACACAAACCTAAGTATCAAATAACCTAGAGAAGCTATTTGAGCCATAAAATCCGCATTCCGAGGTCGTTTACCAATAAATCAACTTTTAGTTTACTTTCTCAACTATTAAGCTAGTTTAAGAGACTAGGTGTCTCTGCTCTTACCACGACCAGTCTGAACTGATCCAGCACAACATAAACATGCTAAGAAACATATGATAAAGTATAAATAGGGGAAACAGGTTTAATCTCACGAAACAACCGGCCGGGTAGTTACATCCTCCCCCTCTTAAAAAAACGTTCGTTGTCGAACGGGTCAAGAAACTTACTTCTAGTCTCGAATAAGTGAGAATATTTGTCCCGCATTTCCCACTCGGTATCCAAAGTGGAATCCTCCATCGGATTCCCTCTCCACTGAACCTTCACTAAAGCTATATCCTTAGACTTCCTCTTTCTGACCTGACGACCCAAACCAACTGATCCAACACATCAAAAATAAGATAGCGATACATAACAAATGCAGAAATAGGGGAAATGGGGTAAATCTCCCGGAATGACCAGTCGGGTCATTATAAGTTATGGGACCCATAAACTACCTAATCGAAGGTCTACGACTCTGGTTCGCCACAAAAAAAACCTCACATCAAACCAACCTCGCAGTAATAAGTGATGACTGTTTTACCACGGACTGTCCGGGCTGAAACCGGATCGCGAACCGAGTCGAGTCAAACAAGTAGTATAAGTCGGAAAATCCAACTTTTAAGACCCTAAAACATTTCATCTTCGTCCCAAATTAGTGAGAAAGCTGAAGAGAGGGTTCCATGGTGTTCATGAGTGATGAAGGTGCGTTTTTAACGATTTCTATCGTTAAAGTTTTGCCCCATGCCTAGAAACGCCATCTCTACGCTTTGCAATCGTTTTCCCCTTCTATTAGCTGTGCTTGGAGCTTTTTTTGGAAGATAGGCATTTGTTGTTCTTGCTGGTTCTTCAAGATTTATACTTAGTTTTCCAGGGTAATCATCTTCGTACTCTTTTATGATTGGTTTTACAAAGTTCTACGGACGTTTCGTCAAGTTAGGGTCATATGACAAATCTGCTGATTTAAACTCAATTATGAACTGTTTATAGGTGCGTATAAGCTTCATATATATAGTGTGTGCGAAGCTTAGGACATAAGGAACAAATTTGGTTAAGGAACTACAAGCATTAAGCCGTTCGTTCGAGAGGTATATTAAGGCTAAGCTTCGTCCTTCCTTTTAGCACGAATTCTGGGAACTTCCTAAGATGCCAAATGTGATATTTTACTATTCTATTTCTAGAAAGACCTTCTGTGAAAGGAATTGGGATTGTAGCTAAAGTATTTTAATGATGCTATTAGGTTGATATTCCACTTGTTCAGTTAAATAGGGTATTCAACATCTATACATGTCATTTTGTCGGCTTTCTTAACTATATGTCCCTATATATAAATTCTTATTCGTCTTTGGGTTGTGTGACTTAAAAATAAAGGCATTTAGTATTTGCGATAAGTCATTATTCATTGTTAAAGTGTATTTTTAAAATCTCTAAAGTGATACGTCGATTTCCAAAAATCTAATATAATTTTTATGTTTAAACTACTAAAACACTTGATTTTTGAAATAATTTCTTTTACTATTTATCAAGAAATCATATATTAGGACTAAGTGAAGCATCTTAATCTTTTTATGAACATCTTCAGAGTTAAGTTATCTTTCTAAAAGTCGAGTTATGTTTTCAAGCTTATTCAAAAAACATATGAGGTTCCACGAGGCATTTGTATGCAATACAAAGGTGATTATGAGATTATGAGAACAAGAGTACCAATGAGCCAAGATTGGCTAAGTTCTTGTTATGGCCTATTATGTGCATTCAAAGTTAATATAAATCATGGCATATTAAGTTTAGTGGTTAACTCGATTGAATATAGTATCGAGTGACAATCGTGCCTCCCCTTTTTTGGGGCGTGACAAACTTGGTATCGGAGCAGGTCGTATCCCAAGGAGTCCACAAGCCGTGTCTAGTAGAGTCTTGCTTATAGGTGTGTTGTGCACAACACTTATACTCAGGAGGCTATGAGGCATTTCGGAATTGTTACGTTTCTTTCAATTAATAGATCATGCTATAGAGTGAAGTTATAAGAACATATGAAATCTAAATCGTTCTTCATGTTTCTTATCTAACAGGGTACCTACACTCAGGAGATGAAACATCGAGAGATAGGTATGGATCCGGGGGAAGGTACCATTCGTTCCCCACCGGGTCAGAGGGATTGATTTCCCTTAGAGGCACACAGCGAGTCTCCAGTACCCCTAGTTTCAGCTTCCCCAGTACTTTTTGTAGCCCAAGGAGATGCAGTACCCCCAGCCGCACCAGTTCCATTGGTACTTGAGGTAGGTAGAGACACAGGACCTCCAACACCTGTTGTTCCCCCATCAAAGACTGGTGAGTAAGGGATGAGGGAGGCAGTTCAGTTGCTGACTAGGATGGTTTCTATTCATGAGCGACAGCTAGAGTCGGGAGCAGATGCCCGGAGATACCGGACGGGAAGTTCGACGGTACGAGAGTTTCTTCACTTTGCCCCTCCATTATTTACAGGATCCAGTTCCACTGAGGATCCCCAGGACTTTATAGATCATATGTATATAGTATTGAGGGTGATGCATGTCTCTTTCACCGAGGCTGTGGAGTTGGCTTCTTTTCGACTACGTGATGTAGTTGTCCTATGGTATGAGGCATGGGAGAGATCTAGAGGACATGATGCTCCGCCAGCAGAGTGGGAGGACTTCTCTGAGGCGTTTTAGCCCATTATTTTCCACGGGAGGTTTGGGAGGCCCGTCTTGACCAGTTTCTTAGCCCGAATAAGGGTGATATGAGTGTGAGGGATTATAGCCATAAGTTTAATTCTTTGGCGAGGTATGCACCAAATATCGTACGTACCATGAGGGCTAGGGTTCATCGTTATGTGGATGGTTTTGGGGATCATCTGATTAGAGACTTTAGGGTAGCATCCCTATCGGATAATGTAGATATTTCTAGCATACAGGATTTCGCTCAGGCTACAGAGGACCTTTCCCGTCGGATTAGTGATACTCGCAGGGAGAGGGAGCAGAGTAAGAGGGATCGTACTATGGGGTATTCTAGGGAGCCACGGGGTTATTTCAAGCCCCCACTCCATCGATATCCACCTCGGTCAGCAGGTGGTTTCCCACCACAGATGCAGGCCAGTGGTTTGATCGTTATATTCAGTCAGGACCGGGACAGAGCTCAGGCCAGCCTGAGGGCCGTCGACAAGAGCGTTCCGCACAGATGAGACAACCTACTCCTCCATGTACTCAGTAGGGTAAGCTGTACATCGGGCAGTGTATAGAGGGTTCGAGTGCATGTTATCATTATGGGCAGACAGGACATTTTATTAGCCGGTGCTCGGGGTTAGGCAGGAGTACACCAGAGGCCTGGAGGCCTAACTCAGTATATTGAGCTTCCATTATGGAAATGGGACATGATAAATAAGGACTTCATCACTGGCTTTCCTCGCACTCCACGGAGGTATGATTCTATTTGGGTAATTATAGATAGGCTTACAAAATCTTCTTATTTCCTACCAGTCGGGATGACATATTCAGCCGAGGATTATGCCAAGCTTTACATTCGAGAGATTGTTTGCCTTCACGGAGTGTCATTATCTATTATCTCTGATCGAGGGGCTTAATTTACAGCACATTTTTGGAAATCTTTTCAGAAGGGTCTAGGCACGCAGGTAAATCTTAGCACCGCTTTTCATCCGCAAATTGATGGACAGGCAGAGTGTACTATTGATATAATTGAGGATATGTTACGTGCCTGCGTGCTAGATTTTAAAGGAAGTTGAGATGATCATTGATCACGCTCAACTATGTATTATAAAAGACTAAGCGGGCGTTGCAAATATAATCCGGGGTATTATGCTCAGAGTCGATCCAACAGGGAATTTACGTATCAATCAAGTCTTTAGAATACGCAACTTTTACTCAATCAATTATCTCAAGACTTTTGAATATAAATTGGTGATTTTTTTTACTAATTCTATTGACAATAATAATAACCAACAATTACTAACAACGTGTTGTAAAAAATTATGATAAAGGTCTAAGGTTATGGTTTTCCCCGTCGGTGAACTTACTTCACGGGTACTTCATATAGCTTGATTAGTTGTCTCTATCAATCATGAACACTCTATCTATCATAAATATCTCTCAAGTAATTATGATAATTTACCAGACTCACTCTCTCAAGTTACGCTAGCTAGATTGCATTACAGTTCATTTTAGATTGCACCCGAAGTATCGTTATTTCTAATCAAACTTCTAAACCCTCGGTTATGACTTTCGTCTATACTCCAGGAGTGATGTTGTTCAAACAACTACCTAAATATGCACTCTCTCTCAAGTAGATACATAATAAATATGAACATCTAATTGAGGGCCCTTCAATCAACTTCAACAAGAACGTAGTTTAACAAATAGTGATTAATCAACCAATCAAAACTATAGTAACTTGCATAATTGAACTACAAAATAATAAATAAGAGCTATAAAAATCAATGTTTGCTTCACTGAGTAGTAATCCACAGGTTTTCTTCACTTCAATGGCTTCCTCCTCCTTCAAGTTGTGTTTTTGGGTCTATTTATATGCTTGGGATAAACCCTAAACGTGTAGGAGATTTCTATTCCAACCGGGAAACACTTACACTTTTCAAAATTCGGATTTAACGGATCAGGGGCTAGGCGTTTGGGCTCTGGCGCCTGGATAACGCCAGGCTAGGGCTGGCGTTTGGGCCCTAGCGCATGGATAACGCCAGGCTATGTTTGGCCTTAAGGATCAAATGCCCGTCTATAGCCCGGTGCACTCCTCTTCGCCTCTTGAGTGTATTTTCGACGTATTTGCATCCATTTAGCTCGGCTTCCATATCCAATTCACCTACACATGAAATAGACTCCATTATGCACATAAAAGTGTATTTTTATCATTAAATCACATAAAATGTAAGGCACATAACGTGTTAAACCATGAATTCTAGCCACACATCAATATCCCACACTTAAACATTTGCTCATCCTCGAGCAATCAAACTACACTCATGTACACAACTTATTAAGCAAATTCCTTAACATGTTATACCAAGACTTTTTTTTTAAAACATTTCAATCACAGAGGTGTGACATCCTCGCCTCAATAGTCGACTCACATACACCATGCTTTATTCACAATCCACTAACTACTCTGACATAGAGGTCAACAACACTACCTTTCCTTCGTGAATCATGTGCCCTCACCAAATCAAAGAGCTAGTTCCACACACAATAAAATTTAAAAACGCTTAGGAACTCAAGATAAAAAGAATTCACTCGCTCTCAGAAATAATATTCATATGCCACAAAAGATGCACCATAGGCTTTCCCGTAGTGTACTACTCTACTAATCGAGTTCATTCAGTCTAGGATCAAGTGGGACTTTATTTGGTTGTACTGTAGGCTGCGGGACGGGTAGGATACATTTGGATATAAGACTGACTACACCTCCCTAATAACATTAATACGTATACTTTCGCATTCAACCTCAAACTTATATTAAGCCAAAACTCCACCTTTACATCAGTGTTATTACCCGATACTTCTTTAAGCACAATTCAATTAAGAGTCACCACATATATTTTTCTTTCACAACAATACAACTGTTTATTTTATTTTATTTTATTTTTTCTTCTTTTTTTTTTTTTCAAGTGACTCTTACTTTTTCAAACAGTGCACCTTTCTCCTTATTTCAATTATTCCCCTCAAAAACCAACCTACCACCCCACACTTTAACTTTTCAATATTTTATCACTTTTTCAGTGCTTACGAGAGGTGACAATGTTCAAATATATGATCGATTCAAACAAAGGGGCATGGCTTGTAATGTGGTTGCCAAAGAAACAAGATTACAGGCTCAACGTGGTTAACTACGATACATAACAATTAGGTGGGTAAAATATATATAGGTGGCTCAAGAAAGAAACGCCTATCACATCCAAGACTGAGTAAAACTACTATTTCGCTTTGCACACACACGGGGCAAGTTCTAGAAATCAAATGCAATGCACAGAATAACATACAAACCTCACACACACCTGGCACATAACTCACTCAGGATTGGATCTATCACGACACTCCAGTCAAAGCAGTTAAGAAAATCTTAAGAATTCCTAATTTAAGGTATTTATCCTGGAGTCGAAAAATTGAGACTAAGCGTCAGAACCAAAGTACTGACTATTCTCAAGGCATTAGCACGTTTCGAGATATTGCTACTATTAAGCCTTCAACCATGTGATTCCTACTCCTAAAAATTAAAAACTACCTACACCTGGTTCAATTAAAAACTCTTGGAAAAGAACCGCGGTCCAAAGAAAAACCAAGGAGGAATTACTACACTACTTAAAACAAAGAATCTTTTTGGTATATTCTCTAGACTTACCTCCTTCAAGAAAACTGTCTAGGAGATCTATCGCCAGGAAGAGTCCACATATTTCTAATTAAATTTATCTGCTTTGTTCTACTTTAAAAAAAAACTTACCAACAAGAAAAGCTAAAACTACTAACAAGAAAGCACACTAAACACAACAAATCACAACAAATATGTACAACACCCCACACTTAAATCATGTAGTGTCCTCAGTGCATCACATATAGAGAAAACAAGAAATAAAAGTAAGGTGGAAGAAACTACCTGCTCACGTAGCGCGACATCCTTTCCATTAGTTTTTTTTACTTTCCATGCTCCTTCGAGCAAATGCTTTAATCACTTTATGCCTCAACTTTGAACTTATAAATTGGATCCCAAGTTTTGAATCTACTCTATGATCATGCTTCTGGGGTGGTGGAACAAATCTGCCTGGCCCAATAAAATAATGTAGTAATCTGCGCTTCTTGGCCTTTCGACGATATGTGTACTCCCTACTTTCTGGAAAGAAAAATTCCAGAATGTAGGCATCTTGTTCTTTATCCCTCAACTCATCAGGTGATTCAGATAACTCTATTTTCATATCATTATCCAAACACAATGTGAAACAATGGTTGGAGTGTGTACCAACATCCTCAACACTAACGCAACCAGATTCAACAAAGTATGTACATCGATGTCCTTGGTTAACTCCAGTATCTTTCTACCACATCAGCATCCTCCGATTTCAGTCCCAACCTGAGTGGTTCTTCAATAGATGGCTTGGGCGGCGGGTTCTCTCTTTCCTCTACGTATAGAGACTCAAACTCGAGAGCCTTTGGCCATACCCCTTTTTCCTCAAGTGCTAACACCCAATCTGCCAGTTCTTCACCGTTCATATCATCTAAATTCATCAAATATTCATCCAAAGGGTCCCCAACAGTCAAGGATGCATCATCTTTTTCTGAGATCACATTCACAACATCAATAAGAGAGCAGTTGGCGAATTCACTCGGTCGCCTCATAGACTTCTGCATGTTGAAAGTGATTTCTTCATCATTGAGCCTCATCTTAAGTTCACCAGTCTCACAATCGATAAGAGCTCTGCCTGTGGCCAAAAATGGCCTTCCCAAGATTATGGGAATTTCCTCATCCACTTTGTAGTCTAATATCACAAAATCAGCAGGAAATATAAACTTCCCCACTTGCACCAATACATCATCCAGAATACCCGATAGTCTCTTCATCGTCCTATCAGCAAGTTGCAACAACATGGAGGTGGGCCTGGCTCTACCGATCCCTAGTCTTTTATATATGGCCAGCAGCATCAGATTAATGTTGGCCCCCAAGCCACATAGAGCTTTGGTGAAATCTAAGTTTCCAATGGTACAAGGAATTATAAAAATCCCAGGGTCAAATAACTTTTCAGCAATAGGGCGCGTCACCAACGCACTACAAGTCTGAGTAAGGGTGACAGTAGCCAGATCTTGAAAGTCAACTTTTCTGGAGATCAAGTCCTTCATCATTTTAGCGTAACCAGGCATTTCCTTCAACACATCAATCAATGGGATATTTACCTGTATTTTCTTTACCATGTCCAAGAACTTTTTGTACTGTTCATCCTTTTGGTATTTGACCAAATTGTCACGACCCAAAGTTCCCTCTGTCGGGTATCGTGATGGCACCTAGTCTTAGGGACTAGGTAAGCCTAACAGTTACTGAATAACAACATAATAAAAGGTAAACTAACAATCTCAATTTAGAATCTCAACAGAATGTACTAACTTTCCGAAAACTGGTAATACAAGTCATAAGCTCTAGGAAATTCTACAACCTCTAAGTACATCTATTTGGAAATAAATACAACAATGTATGAATAATAAATACAAAGAAGGTGACTCCGACGCCTGCGAACGCAGTAGCATGTTACCTTGAGTCTCCTCGACAATCATCAATACAGCTACTACAATACATACCTGGATCTGCATACAAAAATGTGCATAAGTGTAGTATGAGCCCACCACAAAGGTGCCCAGTAAGTATCAAGACTAACCTCGGTGGAGTAGTGACGAGGAATAGTCAAGACACCATTGTTCTACAAAATAAATAACATGAATATGGAAATGACCGAACGTTACATCTACCTAAGGCTTCACGGAATAATTTACGATAATGACAATATAAAGCGGAATGAAATTACAGAGATAAATCGTGAAACATCAAAGAAATACACAGAAAGACGGAAAGTAAAACAAGCTGAATCGAAAGTAAACACAATACAATAGAGAACACCAATAACTCAACTCCACGTCAGTTTGTTCATATCGGGCCTTAGCCATTAAAATCCGTAAGTAGTAGAAATATTTAAACATCAGTTCATATGAAAAGCTTTTGCAAATAAAATCATTTTTTTGTATAGAAGAGTTTCCTTTGAAAACATACTTTATCCAAAAGTAGATATAAGTATATTTTGTAGAGAGAATTGCATAAAACATAGTTTCTTTCAAAATACAAACTTCCCAAGGATACTTTCCCAATAAAAGACTTCCAAATAGCATTTTAGGCAAGATTAATGCTTTTCAAATATACCTTCGATGTAAAAGTAAATCAAATATAATCATTTCAAAACTATTTCTTTTTCAATAATAGTTTTCAATAAAACCCCTTGATCAAAATCTCATCAAGATTTATCCACCGGAACTCAATCCGTAACTCAGAAATTTTGCCATGCAGTACAAGAGGAATATCAAATCTTGCCAATAAATGCAGTAAGAAATCAGTAGGAATATCCAAATCTAGAACAATGGAATAAAACACAAAGACAAGTGCACGTCATCATCCTTCGTGCTTTACTCTCACCCTCACCAAGACAAGCGCAGTAAATAGCAAACGGGAACAAAAGAAATAACACTGCATAAACATTCGGCACGGAATGTTCCCTCGTGCAATAAATAAATAACACTCGGCACAGAATGTCCCCTCGTGCATAACCTCAGAAACACTCGGTACGGAATGTCCCCTCGTGCAATAAATAAATAATACTCAACATGGAATGTCCCCTTGTTTAATAAATTAATAAACACTCGGCACGGAATGTCCCCTCGTGCATAACCTCACAAACACTCGTCACATAATGTCCCCTCGTGTTAAAACTACGTAAACAACAATTTAACAAGGGAAATCAACAATAAGAACCATAAATCAAAGCATCCGGAAATCAACAATAAGAACCATAAATCACAACATCCGAAAGTCAACAATAAGAACCATAAATCACAACATCCCAGCAAGGGAGTCAACAACGCAAACAATATCATTAACAGTATAAACAACAATAAAAATCATACCATCCTGGCAAGGGAGTCAACAATGAAAACAACATCATCCCGGCAAGGGAAAACAACTATAACCAATCTCGCCTAAATAATTTACTTTACGAAATAAAGCTCAAAGAAGGGCCCAATAATCGGCAACATCAACAAAACACCAACAACCTAAATGTTTATCAACTAGGTCCGAGTAGCACATAAGGGAAAAATGATATAAAACACAATGTAAGACTCACGTGATTGCTTGACACCAACGAACGGATATTGTAACTACGGCTAAACAATTATAAAGCTAGATAACACTAGTATAGTCAACTTGGAAGTTTTAGGAAGCAAGTATAGCATGAAGATAAGAGCGGTAAGATATTCAATTAAGTCAATTAAGATCAAGTATCCAACAAAGGAATCCAAAAGCAAGTTATTCTAATCTAAGCAGGAAACGATGAAATTAAAAACCAAAGATTTGAACGTAGCAATTACAACTCATAGACAGGTAACCTAAGAACCTACGAATCCTAGAAGGCCAGTCTATTAGCAAATAAGTCCGACTACGCACTCGTCTCCTCTTATACACGGACTAAAATCAACAAAGAAGACTCAATCCTAAGGGGTAGTCCCCCTCCCCCCCCACAAGGTCAGGCAAGATACTTACCTCAAAGACGACATCCAGGTACTCAGAAATAGACTTCTCGGGCGGGAAGGCCTCCAGACGGCTCAAAGTCAACTAAAACAACTTCAAAAATACATATAAAACGTGTAAGGAACTATTCCGAATAATAAAGTTTCAATCTTTACAAAATTATAAAACTCGACCAAAAAGTCGACCCCCGAGCACGCACCTTGGGACCCGACAAATTTACAAATTCCCATTATCCTTTCCGATACGAGTTCACCCATACTAATTTTATCCAATTCCGATAATATTTTGTTGTTCAAATCATGAATTTTCATTTTTGATGTTTTCTTTCAAAACCCACAATCCCCTCAACCCAAAATACAAATTAAATGATAAAGACACGAACTAATTCATGAAATATAATTAATTATAGTGGAAGAACACTTACCCATTAGATTTGTGTGAAAAGCTCTCAAAAAGCTACCCAAAACTGAGCTCTAGAAGTCAAGATATGTTGAAAATGGCTTAACCCCGATTTTGGAAAATTTATATTCTGCGCGGGTTCTTTGTTCATTGCGATCGCGGAAAACGAGATGAGATCACGTAGAAGGAAATGGTTACTAGCATAAAATGCTCTACGTGATCGCGAAATAACTTATGCGATCGCGTATAAGGAGTAGGTTATCTTCTGCGATAGCGAATGCAGTTATGCGAAAATGGAGTTATGCGAACACGAAGAGGAAAAAGGAAGGATGCCTTGATTGTACTACGCGATCGCGAAGATGCTCACGTGAACGCGGAAGGGAAAACGGTGGAGCTACGCGATCGCGAAGAGGAAATTTTGGGCGACCAGCAAAGACACATTGCCATCGCGAAGGAAGCACTGGAATCGCGATGAAGGACTTCAGACACCACATGACAGCAATTCAAAGTTTGAAAAAAAGACCCTTAGCCCATCTGAAACACACTCGAGGCCCCTGGGACCCCGTCTAATAACACAGGCAAGTCATATAACCTAACATGAACTCGCTCGAGGTTTTCAAAACACATAAAATAACACTAAAACGACGAATTAAACCGAAAATCAATGAATTTCCTCAAAACTTCTTTAAACATCAAATTTTGCATTTAAGGTCCGAATCATATCTAACGAAGTCTGTTTCATACAAAACTTTAAAGATAACACATATAAATGATATCGAACATGTACCGGGCTCCGGAACCAAGATACGGGCCCAATACCACATGTTTCACATAACATTTCATTTTCAAAAACGTTTATATTTTTTAGAAAATAATTTTATTTAAAAATTCATTTCTGGGACTTGGGACCTCAGAATTCGATTCCGGACATACGCCCAACTCCCGTATTTTCCTACTGACCCTCCGAGATCGTTGAATCATGGGTCCGGCTCCGTTTACCAAAAACGTTGACCGAAGTCAACTTTATTCAAATTTCTAATACAAAATTATCATTTTTATCAATTTTTCACATAAAGACTTCCCGGTTACATGCCCCAGGTGGCGCACGCAAATTGAATTGAGATAGAAGGAGGTTTTCACAACCTCAAAACACAAAATTAGCTAAAAAATATACGGGATGACCTTTGGGTCTATCACAAACACCAATATCTCTGCTGGATTTTCTCCTGATCAAAGAACGCCCTGTTTAATTTCATTAAACAACTTATTATGAATATTGCCTCCAAGTTTAAGCTTGTCTCAAATATTATACAAGAATTAAGACTAGTTAAAAGTAAGAGGTATTACAGTCAAATCTAGGCGTTCAATTTCTTTTTTTTCTCAAACTCGCGTATCTAATTTCAACCTAATGTGTAGTAGCTCGTGTTATCGATTTCTGTACCATTTTAATCGTGCATAAAAAATTTGATACACTCTCCATTTATTTTTTCTTGTCTTTTTATATTTTAAAGCATTTATTCAATAAAATGTGAAGTCTGTAAGAATATTACTCTCTTTATTCCAAAAGTGACTTATATTATTTAGAGAATGAAATAGTATTTTTTGTAGAACTGTTTAATTTACTAAAGCGTAGTATTGTTTTTATGTAATTATTGAATGCTTTCCAAAATTCAGGAAAAATTGTCCCAATTACTAGGAAAGTGGATGCAATTAGCGCTCATGTTCCTTTATAATGGAGGAAATGTATATTGAGAAAAATGTTAAAGACATTATATTAATTAGTTTTCATTCTTTTTGTAAGGACTGCTTCATGGAAATTATGTGCTTCTTGGATCAATTATTTTACTCTGTTAGCACTTAGCAATAAGAACTATTTACCTCTCATGATTGTTCTTATCAATTAATCAGTTGCGAACATATTAATTTGATGTTATAATGTTACTTCCTTCCTATCCTATTTCCGTTTTAAGTATATGTTTATGTATTTCCTAGTTTCCTGTTCATCCCCTACCATGCAGTATTTTTTTCTTTCTATTTTTAAATATCTTAGATGGTTGTCCTTATATTATTAATTGAATCTGGACTATTAACTTTGTAACATCAATTCAAAGCATAACTCCCCGAATTATATAAATTGTAAGTGAACTTGTTTGGTATTTATTTATTTATTGATGTTAAGTAAGTTAAAAATTATTTGAACCATGTGGGGGGGGGGGGGGGGAAGAAGAAGCAAATTTCCCAAACTATCTTGAAAATATATGTTTGCGGATAAAAACTCATTTATATTCGATGTTTAGATAATCTCATATATACTAATTTACAATGATAAGTCATAATTTAACGTGAGAATATGTATTAATGAATCGTAGTGTTTACCTTATAATCTGAGTACCAATTAAACTTATATTGAGGTCTAAAAGATATGTGATTTAATCCAATACTAATTGATAAACAAGAAGATAAGTGTGTGCGTTAAGTGGGCAAGATAGATCAAACCAGTTTACGAGTGCCTGAGCTTCAATGACCTCGAGGGATACCGAGATGAACAATAAAATATAAGAAGGATAAAGCTAAAGAATAATTCTGATAAGAGATTAGCAAAAAAATAAGAATGTATATTCTTTGCCAATGATTGATAATCTTTACAAATGAATAGGCTCCCCTTTATATAATAGGGGGCCTAAATAAGGTACATTTTTCATTTCGAGAAAAGATTCTAATTTGTACAGTTGTCTACCCGATTTGTACGAATTCGTACAAATCTGTTACATGATTTACTCCCTGATCTTTATGCCATTGTGATAATCTCGCCCATTATGTTACAGGCCCTAACAACATTATCTCGAGGTAGGTTTTACTCGGCCTCTGGTATTACATGCTTTGGTCCTCGAGCCCTGCACCCCGTCATTAGTCTCGAGCCCGATATATCAAACTTGGTTGATCCATTTGAACTCGGGCTCGGGATGATCTCTCGAACCTGTGAAATCGGGCGTACTTGATTTCAATCATATACAGATAGTCCCCGCGTTTCTTAGAATAAAATGATAAGAAGCAATTTGAACCTCGAATTTTCGAAGTCCCTGATAATGACATCATCCTCGTGACATAAGTGTTGAAGTGACGGAAACATCTCATCGATGCACTTCCCCAAAACATTAAATGTGCATCAGTGTTGGTCGACCACTAGCACCACCGAACGGTCGCGGATATTCTATAAATACTCGGTTACTTGTCTCATTAAGGATTTTTATTTCCATTTGCAACTCCTCTTATTCTTCTTGTTTTTATCTCTCCTCTTCCGCAACCGGTTCTTCCTTCTTTTCAACACTAAAAGTTGTCAAATCTTATTTGTTTCCGCTTCTCTCAACCATAATCAATGGCTAAAACCTCCAAAACTGTTCCTCAAAAGGAGGGAACTTCCTCCTCTTCTTCCTGCCCGTCTGGCGCTAAGGTACCCGCCCTTCACGAGATCATTCCTGGTGATTGTACTTTAAAGAAAGACTTCATGGTCAAAAATCATCCTGATGTTGCCAATGTGAGCATTCTCAAAGGTACATTTGTTTGATAACGGAGAAACACCTCGGAGGTGTGAGAAAGGATTCTGGCGGGGGGGGGGGGGGGGGGGGGNGGGGGGATGGGGTCGTGGTACAGATCACCACCCGTGAAGAGGACATTACTACCCACGTGGAGGGATTTTTAAGTGTGTACACTTACCCCTTCACGTCAGGTCCCCTCGATCCAATTGTGATCGTCTTTTGCAAAAGTTACCAAGTTACCCTCGGCCAAATCCGCCCGTCTTTTTGGCGGATAGTGATAATGCTTCTATACTTCACCAGCAAGGCCGAGGGGCTCGAGTTCACCCTCAGGCACCTCATCTGTTTATACCGGCCTCAACATTTTCGAGGGTTGATCAAGCTCCAACGTCGGTCGACCAAATCTTTCTTTTCCAGCAACGATTAGGATAAAGATCGAGGATGGATAAGCCAACTCATTCGAATGGGGACCATCGATATTGTCGCAGGGGATCAACTGCCATTCCCCGAGAAGTGGATCTTCGACCGTAAGTGGAGCTCGTTCCCTCAATGACTTTCTGCACTGTCACTATACCTTGCATAATGTTCTTTCCTTTATTTTCAGCGGTACCTTGTGTCACACCTCCTTTTTCCAACAAGGGTTGGATATGGGAGTTTTTCAAATTTAAGTGACATTATTCGGATTTGGGATTTATTTATTGGTTTCAGAGTCGCCACCCGGATTTTTTACGATGTTCCGGGACACCGTTTATTTATTTAAATCCCAAACCGAGGGAATTTTGACTCTGTTTAAAATGTCTGCGAACAGAAATCCGAGTAAGGAATTCTGTTAACCCGGGAGAAGGTGTTAGGCACTCCCGAATTCTGTGGTTCTAACACGGTCGCTTAACTATTAATATTTAGCCTAATTATCTAATTATTTACATATTTTAAACCTATTTTGCATTTTAGCCTTCTTACTTTTTAACCGTTTGTTTTATGAATTTATCTTGGAACAAGTCACGACGAAGTGCACTTGTTTGTCTTTGGACACATTGCAAACACGTTACATGAAATGCACCCTTGATTGCTATGTGCAATTTTATTTATTATTCGGAATATAGGGTCGGGGCATGAGTTACCACTCCCGAGCGTGTATTATGGTGATTTTGGAATAGTATTTGATTCTTGACCGAATTTTCCCAAAAAACTAAAGGTATCATTCTACCTAGAGGATTGCCTAAAATGATATTAATTAGCCTAAAGGACAACATATTTTGGGCTATGGCCACATTTATCCCTAAATTATTTTAAATCTTTTTGGCCAATCCTACTTCGGCTGTTGAACAAAAAAAGATTTGTGTAATTTGAACTATACACTACTGGATACAGGTATGAACAGAAACATTGTACTCTGAATGATAATTGAGAGAAAATTTGCACATTTAAGGTTGCTTTCTAGTTATCAGAGAGACATTGTTTGGAAAATCTTACTCATATGGATCAAGGATTCACTAGAGTAGGCACAAGTAAATCGCGAGGTATTTAAGGGCACAAGTTATTAAAAAGAATGAAATTTAAAGTTTTAGACAGATTAGTCTTAAAACCAAGATCATGCAAATTCTAAATGCTTTCGAATTTATAATCTAGAATTGCTTTGTGGTTTCTTTTAAAGGAAGGATATAGCGTGAACATGCTTTATCAGTTCAGACTTGGTCGTTTAAGACATAGATTACTATAATCGAAATTCATTCGTAAAAATATGCATACATTGATTTTAGAAAATTTATAAGATGCGGGATGAATTGAGAGCAATTAAATAATTCTGACTTATATTGAAGGCCACTAAAATAAGAAATAGTTGTTTCCAAATCAATAAGTGTTTGTAAAATCCTATGCATGCTAATTTTGAACATACACTCCATTTTTAACTACTGTCATCATGATACTTTTCGAAACAGGGATTGGATTATAAATTTACTAACAACCTACTTTTCGGGGAACAGAACAAACACGAATAGTAAGAAGAATTTAAATATATACAGTCCAGTCTTTAATTACCATGATTCTGAAAATGAATATAATTAATTACAACTTTGACTGCTACTGTCAACATGCATTTTTGGAAGGCAGAAAAATTTAAAATGATCAATCTAACTAAATTATCTGTCTTGAATGCTTTCAAAGCCATGCGTTCGAGATTTCATTTGTGATCTGTAGAACACCCCAATTAGATGAGTGTGTTATGCACCCATTGGACTAAACAAGACTATGATAGGAAGTCGAGTTTAAGTCGGATGATGCTTATACTAAGCTAAAAAAAATAGAACTACTCGTGTATTCTTTAATGCGGATAATAAGTCCAAAATCTATTATTTGGTAGTAGTAATCAATAGATCTTCAAACATTTATAGGACGAATCATATCACGAAGGAGGTTGGGCTCATCCTTTATGATGTTTTTACACTATTTTTTACCAGAAACAGGTTATGGCCTCTTATAGGTTGAATCTGACCATAAAAGAGTGGTCAGATTCATCTCTATAGACGTCTTATTCAACTCATAATTGTGCCATAGCTTTAATTTAAGGCATTTTTTAGAGTATGAATCTGACCACTTGAAGGGTTCAGATTCAATGTTCTACAGCCTTTGTCGATTGTTCTTTTCGTACCTTTAAGGGTGGTAGACTATTGTTTAAGCACTTACCCTAGTGCGGATGCTAACATAATCCCAAACTATACAGGGACTTTGATAATTTAGGCATTTTTAGAGAATGAATCTGGACATTTAAAGAGTCTAGATTCCTTATTCCTAAGCCTTTTTCGATCACCTATTTTATACCCTTAAGAGGGTGACTTTCAGCAACTAAACCATTATTTAAGCACCTGATATGGGGTGAATTTGACCATTATAGAGGGTCAAATTCATCTACCCTAGTGGTGTTTCATAACAGTATCTAGATATCTAAAACCTGGAATAAACCAGTATTTCAGCATCTTTGTAGGATGAACTTAACCATTAGAGGTTAAGTTCATTACCCTTTGATGCTATTTTCCAACACAAACATTGATTGCACAGACATATAACAGGCAGTTTTAAGATGAAACAGACTTATGTAAAATTCAGAGATTAGAAACTAAACAAACATAATGTGTTACTCTATATACATGCATATAAGCTTATACAGAAATAGGTCTAAGCAAATAAAAATGCAGATTCATGGAGGAAAGACAACAGATTTCAGATCTTCATATTTCATATATATAAAAACTCAGTTTTACATACCTTTAAGAGTAAGATAACAACAGAAAGTCCTGACCAAATAAAGGTCAGGCAGATGAAAATCAGCAAAAAGGAAGAGAAACCCAGCAGCAACAAACAGCACCCATGAGCAACAAGAAAATCACAGCAAAGAAATCCAGGAAAAGATGATTTTTTGAATACCAAATGATTGAATCAAGGCAGCAAACAAAACCAAGTCCTTTAGGAAAGAAAACCACAGCTACAAGACAGCCTAAATCCATATTGTTTCCCCCTCCTACTGCAAATCCTTTTGTTTATGTTTTTCAAGTCTTTTAGTAGTCAAAGTTTGTATTTTCTAGTCCAAAAGGTTCAAAGAAGGGTCTAAAAAAAATCCTCCCTTTTAGTGTTAAAAAGTGTGTGTATATATAGGGACAAATGGATGGGATATGCCTAAATGGGCTGAAAAGGGTACTGGTACAGCTGCCAACCCTATCCTTTTGGGACAGATGTATCTTCCAGAACATTTCAATCCCTTGAAATTCCCTTTCTATCCCTAAAGTATTTGATATCCTGATATTTACCTAATCTAGAAGGTTCTAACTAATTGTTCTTAACTAAGGTTGAGTCAATTAAATGAAGATTAGTTGATTAAATGCCTAAAGTTGGCTTTCATACTGCTTATTATGTTTTAAACAATTTAATTAAACTCAACGGAGGTTAGTCAACTAAGTTCTCTTAACTTAGGTTAAATGAATCTATTTTAGTCCATTAACCTCGAACTAATTGTCTTAAACATATTTTATTTTCAGTTAAATACTTAAGAAGCTACCTGAACTAAGGTCTATATTGAAGAAGGTGGAATCATTTAAATGTGAGTCTAACTGAAACAATTATTTTTAAACTTAGTTAATTGATCTTAAACTAGTTATCTAGGACTCAGCTCTACTAGAATATTAAGTCTGCTAGTTGAGTGTGACTTATTGTCTAACTGCTCAAATCAATTTAACTCAAATTGATTACCATTAGAATCAGTAGTTAATTGAACTTATTGGTTTAAACAATTTCATTAGGTGTAATTAGGCTTATTTGTTAACTCTTAGTCAATTGAGTGATTAATTCTATAAAACTGAACTTTTAACCTATTTTGATCATTCTAGGATGTTAGTTTGATCAAAGAAAGTTAGTTAGGTTAATAATTAGGCAATAAGTAACTCCATTCTGATTTAATTAATAGTAGCTATCAAGGGTTGATTAATTTCACATTAATCAATTACCTTAAACTTCTGAGACTTAGATCAATTATACTGTTACTTAGTTCACATGTATACTCAATTAGTTGTGTATGATTGTCTAATTAGATTATTATTTAATTTCTTAGTCAGGGTGGATGGTATAATCCTAGATTACACTAAACTAGAGTAAGCAATCAATCGAATGTGGGAAAGAGCGACATTGAAGGCAGCCTAACACAAACTTAAGCATGAATCAAATAAGTAAAATCTTTAGCAAATCAATGGTGACTAACAAGATAATCTAAGACTGATTAATCATGGTTGCAAAAATAGTTCGGAATTGCATAATGTGTTATGTACTATGTCGATTGAAAACAATATGAATCAAACAGAAAAATCATATATGCAGTCAATGATGGAGCCCAATTCAGGAGGTATGATTAACAGGGAAAAAGTCATGAAACATGCTTAAATTGCAACGACAAGGAGAAGATATACACAGGTGGGGGNAGTAGCATTTAGGGACAATCAGTAGAGAAGAAAAAACCTAAAACTAAACCCAGTTAAACAAATATCTTGTGACTAACATCATTTAGGAGAATAAACAGAAAACCTAAAAAAAATCTAAACAATTAGTCCAAACAACAGACATAGATTGGTAGAAGAGATTTAATACTAGCCTAGGCGATTTATCTTACTAGGCGAGTGATTAAACGAAACAAAAAAAAAAAGGGAAGGGGTACCAGTCAAATAAAAACATTTTGCCGTAGTTTGGCCGGACTTCGGTGGGTTTGAAAACGGGTCAAACCCACATGAATCAATTGCTCTTGT
>MDKI01265270.1:0-19174 GCA_005239505.1 Nicotiana paniculata
TTCGGCCAGTCCTGGCCTTCTACGCTCTGTGGCTCTTCGATTTTATGAATCCTTGAAAGGGTTCAAAGGATTCCTACCGGCTCTGGTTTGAGTCTATGTTCGCTGGCCTATCTCAAACCAATTTTCATTTGTAACTTAGAATCTCTCCTTGTTTTATTAAAACGCTATGGTTTCTAAGTCGATTCTATCTATCTCTGAAACCCTATTTTTTTTAACTCTTGACTTCTTAGACCTGTAATAGATCTGAGTATATCTTGAGTTATTTTTCTGTTTTCCCTAATGATTTCTCTGATTTTTTGCTAAAACACCTCTTCGTCTTCAAACTAGGATTTCTTGACCCCTTTTAAAAAATGATTTTTCTTCTGATTTAAGTGTTATTCTACGATTTTCAATATTTTTAAGCGTCTATTTAAGTTTTCCCCCTTATTTCTGACTTATTATGTCAAAACCCTAAGTTTATTGGTCTTAATCATGTGTTCTGAATCCGTTCTTGCTTATTTATTCATTTGACTCATTTGCATGTCTGTTACTTATGAATTCGTTCAGAGTTTTTGTGATTTTACCTTATTAGGGTTTCTGATTGTTGCTTCTTCCGCTTATATTATGTTTATTCTGTTAATTCCACTAATCAGTTCTATCTTCTCTAGTTGAATCCCTAATTTTCTGTGATTAACACCTTTTACTGATTTCCTGTGATGATCTCTTTTACTGATTTCCGGCCGCTAAGTTATTTTCTCGCCTTATTTTATAGTTGACTATACTGTAATTGATTCTTATGATATTTCCTTAATTAGAACCTTATGTACCTAGTCTAATTACCTGTTCTGTACTTGCACTGTTTGAATTGTTTCCTTATCTGTTATGCCCCAGTTACACATTGATTTCTTTCCTTATTTGTTACATGTTCTTACCGTTTGATTAACTCCCTTAATCAATGGAATACTTGCATTGATTTTACTCTAATTGGTTCTGAGTTCCATAATTTACTGCCTAGTTGTGATTCTTACCTTATTCTACCTAGTTTCAAACTACTATATATACATTGCTCTTTCATTCACTCAGAACAGACAAACACACTAGTTCAAACTCTATCTCTCACACTCAAAGCTTTCTGCTCTCTTTCTGTGTTACTTACTATTGTTCTGAGTTAGCCGGCTGCAAGCCAATGTTAACTATTGTGCTTTCATGTCCCTTCACTTTTGTGTTTACTGTCTTCTTTACTGGTATGATCTGATTTCAATTCAACTCCCAAACAAATATGCTTCTTTTACTGCTTCAGCTTATCATGTTTCTTATATGTTTTATCTGTGATTTTGTTGTTCAACCTGCAACTAATATGTCTACTTTACTGCTTTATCAACATGCTTCTGAATATGTCCACCCCCTTAGGATCAACCTGCTTATTAACCCCCTTTGTAGTATACTCCAATGTGACTCTGCCTTACTTATGTATTCCCTGATTTTTATCATGAACCTTTTGTGCAAAGAAATTAGTTACCCTAAGTTGTCTGATTCTGTGTTGGTTCTGAGATTCCTAATATGCTGATTCCCTAAACTCCTATAAGAATTTTCATGCTCCTGTAACTATGTGTGTACTACATGTGCTCTATGTGTCCCCAATCCTATCACCCATATGTGTAGGTTTGTTCTTCCTGTTTTGGTTCTGTGTTCTTTAAGTTTTGTTGAGTTTGGTTTTGGCTCTATGTTTGATCTGCTGTTGGTTAATCGTATAACTCTCTCTTTTCAAAAGTTGTTTTAATGAATGACTCCCTCTTTTATTTCACAAAAACTGTTTCAAGCAAGTCTCTTTTAACACTGTTTTCTTACTAAAAAATTTTCAAAACTATATCAAGAACTCCCACTCTAATCTTAGGTCCTTAAGTTCTGCCCCTCTAATGTATGACTGCTTAGGGATCCCTATGAGATCCCTCTAAACTCGGATGCATTAGGGCTGGCACTTCCACACTGCACTTACTGAATTGTGGTTGTGAAATCTGGTGTGAGCACCGCCCGGGATCCCTTGAGGTCCTTAGGGAACTCTGACACACCCAGATATGAGTGCCTAGACTTGAGGTCCTTATATGTGTTCCTAGACTCTAAATCTTGTAATCTTTAGCACATATGTGTGCTTAGACTACGAATCTTCTCAAAACCCTTTATTTACCTATGTTCTTTTATTGCTTATGTGCTACCTGTTTTAAAATCCAAAAAGTTTTTTTGGCTGGGAACAACAGTTGTGGACTTCGAGGGGTTCCTAACACCTTCCCCTTGAAGTAATTTCAAGCCCTTACCCTATATCTGGTTATCCAATATGTGTTTGTAAACGACCCTTAGTAGGTGCCCTAACGCACCTTAATTTGTTAGGTGGCGACTCTTCAATACCTTACCCCTTTTCCAAAAGGAAATGATTTGTCCCAATAATGTCAAAACCCTGACTGTTCCGAAAGAAGAAAAAAAGTGGGAACGACAGCATTGCGACTCGGCTGGGGATATTTCCTAGGCTTTTACCATTTTCAAATTGCTTTGTGAACTTGTCTTTTCTTTGTTAATACTTGCGACCTTTCACTTTCCCCCTTTATGTGCAATTAATTGCTTATCTCTTTCAAGTACTTGTTCTTTTCAAAATCAAAACTGACATGTTTCTTTTTGTTTTCCTTTGTAACTACTTTTCAATCATAACAGTTGTATTTACCGCTTTCATAACGTGCAAATACATGACAACATGATTTTATTGATCATTTATTGTTGCATAATCATGCTCAACATCATATTCAACTCGTGCCTATAAAAATCCTATAGCAACGCTTGATGAGTGGTTGCTCTCTTCCATTTTATATCACCCTTAAAATTCGGAAAGGCTTATTTGTGGTAAAACTATTCGATCAGCGCTGTTGTCGACGGTTCCGTGCCTTTCCCCCTCAAGTTGTCCGCTTGAGGGTACAATCTAAAACCCCATAAAAACCTTACTCTATTATATTGTACATGCATCATGGTCAAACCTAGCCGGGTTAATGTGTCGTCCGCACAATAACCCTTTAAGACAGCCTTATCCAAAAGTCCACCAGGTTTCTCATAATCCCAACGGACGCAATCATGTTTCTTGCATTTATTTGGAGAACTAAATTCCTGTCTGCCAATCATAAGTGTATAAACAGTCGAGTCTGGTGGGGGTATGGGTCTAACCTTATCTATTTTGCAGAAAATAAGACACGAAGTCCCCAGGCTCGGCATGGTTCAAAGAATATCACCACTTTTGCTGGATTGGTGGGAAGACCTTATGCCAAGTGACAAAGACCATGTGAAAAAGGTCATCAGAAACTTGCCCTCTAGACTGGGAATCAAACCAAACAACATGTTGATCGAAGCAGCCACTATGTTCTGGGACACAGAAAGGTCTGTGTTCCGTTTTGGAAACATAGAAATGACCCCTCTCTTGGAGGAGATAAGGGCTTCGCGGGAATACCTTGGGACAACCCATGTTTGTTGGTGCCGGAAAACCGTGCCGCTAGGGGGTTCCTGAAAATGACGGGCTTGAAAAAGAACGATGATTTAGAGTGCCTGACAGAATCCTACATACCTTTTGACTATCTCTATGAATGATACGGACAAAGAAAATCCTATCATATCTTCCATGACGAATTCTCTATTACTTCCTTGGGTCATATTCACCGCAGGGTTTTTGTGTTCGTCGTTTGCTTCCTGGGTATGATAGTATTTCCAAGCAAAGGAGATAGGATTCACACAATACTGGCTATGGTATCCAAAACCTTAATGGAGGGGATCGAAGGGAAAACATATACCATTATCCCTATGGTCATAGCAGACATATACCGAGACTTGGACAGCTGCCAGAAGGGGTTCAAACACTTTGAGGTTTGCAATCTTCTACTACAAGTTTGGTTATTGGAGCATCTCCAAAGGGGTCAATATCGTCAAGAGTTTCCACGAAGGGCGTGGAATGACAATATAACCTTTCATCACCCTAAGAGAATGACCTACATCTCAGACGGGTTTGCTCAACCGAAAAATGTACAGAATGGGCACAGTTTTTTGACAATTTGACCGAGAACCAGGTTCAATGGATGTTCCAATGATTCCCTACCAGTGATGTCATCATCAGATCGAGGGACGCTCTGCACCTGGTGTTGATCGGTTTAAGGGGCATATACCCTTATGTTCCCATCGGGGTTATAAGACAGGCAGGTAGGAAGCAAGTTATATCGCGAGTCTCTAAAATGAGCCATTACAGGGCAGATTTTCAAGACAACGACATCCCGTACAAATGTGAAGCTCAGCATATGCGACATCAAAAGGTTATTGTAGAAAAGGACACCATTGAGCCCGACAGATACCATGCAGGGCATGTACGCCCTTACCTATCATGGTTGGAAGACAGCATAGAAGGGACAGTTGAGCCAGGAATCGGTAGAAAGAGGGTTACAGACGAAGCGGCCGAGGCTCAAGTGAAATAAAATAATTTGTGCAAAAGAGTTTGTGAGTCCGAGGTCGAGCATCTAGAGCAACACAAGACTGATCTGGAACTAATCAATGAGTGGAAGGAAAGGGCTATCAAATCTGATGAAAGGTTGGAATATTTGGAGTAGGGTCTAATGGAGCTAGAGGCGAAGACGAGGAAAAGGGTCGCCGACTGCCAGAATGCTGAGGGAAACGAATGAGGGCATCTAGAAAGGGTATACCTATTTTTGGGCATGCATGACCTGGGGAACCTGATTGACAAATCCAAGAAGATCGAGCCTGGGGAAGGTCCTTCTGGGACCAAGTAGTCTAGGTTTCCTTTTCATTGCTTTTTTTCAAATGTAATAAGGCCAAGTTCCATTAGTGACTTTATTTCCTGCTTATTATTTTAGTGTCATTTTGGCTTCATCTATTTTAAATTAATGAAATGAGGCATTTTGGCATCTAAGTTCTCCAAATCAACTTGTGCTAGGCTTATCTCAGGCACAACGAGGATCCCAAGTTAGGACACGATATTATTCCTGCACTATGTGTTTAAATACTACAATATTTTCTCATGATCCTCACTGACTTGGCTACTTTTTTTTTTTTTTTTTGTTTCTTTCTTTTGATTATCCCCCCAAAGGTTGATTCGTGCATTCTGGAATCATCATCATATCACACAAGATTTAGGGTCCATCCCCCTCCTAGTCCACCTAAAGGAAAAGGCAAAGGCAAAATGGAAGATTTGAGCAATATCAGACAAGAAAACACAATGACAGCTGAACGAACAGAAGCTCTTGACAATCAAGGTACTCAGGTTCAGAATGATGCTATGTCACAACTCGAGCAAACGTTGTTGAAACTCCAAGGGGAGCTTGAGCATGTCCGGAACTTGGAAAATTTATCCTTCTCACTCAGTGTCCCAGATGTCACTCAAAATCCCATACCTCCTCAGAACACCCCAAAAAAACAGACCCTCCCACAACTCATCATCATACAACTCCACTGAAAAATAAAATTATCCCACCACAGCATCAACACAACACTTTCCACGCTCCAAGAAATACCCCGTTGATTATCCCTGAACCACAAGACTTCACAAGTGACCAGCTCTTTGCTCAAACACTAGGTCATTAGAACAACCCCATATACGTGGAGACTTTACCTCACTCCACCCAACACATTGCTTACAGACCTAAATCCAGCGAGAAGGATATGCTCATTAAGAATTTGTCCGAGGAACTCAAGAAGCTGACTAGTCAAGTTCAGGCCGTTGAAGGAAGCAAGGGAGTCAACGGGTTGAACTACGAGTATCTCTGCATACAGCCCGATGTTGAAATACCGGAGGGTTACAAACCTCCTAAGTTCAAAATGTTTGATGGTACAAGTGATTCTAGGGTCCATTTGAGGACCTATTGTGATAAATTGGTTGGAGTAGGAAGAGACAAGAAGATCCGCATGAAATTGTTCATAAGGAGACTCACAGGAGATGCTTTATCTTGGTAAATCAGCCAAAACGCTAAGAAGTGGTCCGACTGGGTAAGTATGGCATCAGACTTCATGGACCGATTTAGGTTCAATACAGAGAATGCACCAGACGTGTTCTACATCCAGAACCTTAAAAAGAAGCCCACCGAAACTTTTCACGAGTATGCCGCTTGCTGGAGACCTGAAGCAGCCAAGGTCAGGCCTGCCCTAGAGGAAGAACAAATGAAAAAATTCTTCGTACGGGCATAGGACTCGCAGTATTATGAGAGGCTAATGGTGATTGAAAACCACATATTCTCTGATATCATCAAGCTGGGTGAAAGAATTGAAGAAGGTATCAAGAGTGGAGTGGTCACTAACTTTGAGGCACTACAGGCCACCAACAAAGCCTTGCAGTCTGGTGGTATATCCAAGAAGAAAGATGCAAGAACGATAATGGTTTCAAAGGGACCCAAATCCCCGTTAGTATACCGAACTTCCCCACTCACCTATCAAGAACCCTCGCCCACCTATCAGTCAGCACCTCCACAACCATATCATCCATCTCCACCGTCTACATATC
Source organism: Nicotiana paniculata (assembly GCA_005239505.1). Taxonomy (NCBI): domain Eukaryota; kingdom Viridiplantae; phylum Streptophyta; class Magnoliopsida; order Solanales; family Solanaceae; genus Nicotiana; species Nicotiana paniculata. The sequence goes on from MDKI01265270.1 coordinate 6,509, forward strand.
AGCCTACTTCCCCCAGATATTCCCAACCAGCTCCTGTTTATCATACCTACAACTCTCATCCATCTCACTTCCAATCACCACCTGCTCGCCAAAATTTGACCTCGACCCAACTTTGATCGCAGACCTCCTAAACAATACACTGCCATTGCTGAACCTATCGACCAGCTTTATGAAAGATTAAAAACTGCTGGTTGCGTCACTCTTATCCAAACTATAACCCCTGAAAATCCATCCCAATGGGTCAATACGAATAAGACTTGTGCATACCATTCCGGCATGAAGGGGCACATAATTGATGAATGTCGCTCATATAAAGATAATATCCAGTCTATGATTGATAATAAGGTCATCAAAGTAAAGGAAGTTGCTCCCAATATTCGCAACAATCCGTTTCCAGACCATAGGGGTATCAACATGATAGAGATAGAAGAAGATCGGGACCCAGAGGGGTCGATCGGGTTAATCATAGAAGGTGATAAACCAAAGAAGCCAGCAGTCACTCTTAATACAATCATAGTCCAGATTCATCCATCTAGAGACATCGAGGTAACTGTGTCACTCCCATTCAAGTTTGAAACGACACCACCTGTAAACACACATTTGCCGTTTGAGGTTGAACTTATGCCGCCTGCAAAGGAACCCATTCCATTTGAAGTGAAAGTAGCTGCACCAATTACATTGACAATGTCAACCACGCCACCTTTAAACGAAAATGATGTACCTTGGGATTCACAGCTGAATCAAGAAGGAAAGGTAAGGTCAAGATAGAAGAAGCTGGTACTTCACAGGGGATGACAAGGACCAGCAGGGTCTATAACATGAACACTTGGTAGAGTCTAGCAAGAATGCTTCCAACAGGCCACCCGCCATTGAGACAAGACCAGATGATATTTGGAGGAAGGTGCAGGCCAGGGAATACTCAGTCATTGATCAACTGAACAAAACTCTAGCCCAGATATCCATTATGTCATTGTTGCAAAATTCAAAGACACACAGGAATGCTTTGATGAAAGTGTTGAACGAAGCATATGTGCCAAATAAAAAAACTAGTGGAGAAATGGAAAATATGGTAGGTCAAGTACTGGAGAGTCACAATATCACTTCCCACCAGGACGAGCTTCCTCCTGAAGGGGTAAGTCATAACATAGCACTGCACATCACTATGAAATGTGAGGACTACTTCATCACCAGAATTCTGATCGACGAGGGATCCAACGTCAACATTTGTTCATTGACAACACTCAAGAAGCACGAGATCAAAGAAGGATCTATGAATGTAAAGGCTTTCAACGGTTCTCGGAGGTCTACCATTAGTGAAATAAGTCTTTGCCTGCAGATGGGACCTACATGGTTCGAGGTTGAATTTCAAAAGATAGACATATCGGCATCCTACAACCTGTTGTTGGGACGTCCGTGGATACATGCCGCTAGGTCTGTGGCATCAACATTGCATCAATCAGTAAAATTTGAATGGAACCACCAAGAGGTGATCATCCATGGGGACGGAAGTAATCCTATCTCTAGTCGCCATACCATCCCGGTGATTGAAGGTAGAAGAAGGCTGGGTGGAGAAACCTACCACCACATTGAACGAATCAATGGAGTAGACAAAGACAAATGGTAGGACATTAAGATCGAGAGCATACTGAACCGGAGTGGATACGAGCCTGGCAGAGGAGTCAATAAGAATCTTCAAGGGATTTCCAAACCAATACAGATGAAGCACCATGTAACCACTTTTGTGCTTGGATACAAATACACATGGAAAGAGTACGAGAACTGGTCGCCACCATGGCGCAGTCCATATTATCCATTGGAAAAGCCGATACCGCACCTGGAGCGGACCTTCCAGCAGGATGATGTAATATGGGGGTCAGAGGAAGAAGAAACATTGGCAGCCTTGAAAAATTTATTCTTGGAAGATGGTGACGTGGACTGTTGTGTTATTGTTGAGGAGGAGGATGAGGAAGGCCCTACCGTCCAAGCTGTGAGTAAGGGATAATTCCTCAAGAATTGGACTATCAGACCATCCAGGACCCGAAGAGTCCCGAGGTAGCAAGGCTGAACAGGCATTATTTATTTCATTTTTGCTAATTATTTCCTTTTCAAATTTTCCATTTTTGCATTTTCCGATAAAATCTCCAATGTTCCTAAACACTCAAAAATCACTTTTACGTTTCAACGAATCTGTATTTATTTGTTATCGTGTTCTCTCATTATTTTATCTATACAACATCATTATTTCCTGTCTTGATGAACCAATTACTGTGACATGCAATGAGACAACGCAACAAAAGGACAGTGATTCAGAAGAAGAAGATGTCATACCCGATGAAATTATCAGAGAAGTTGAGGATTTTGAAAACAATCCTAAGTCCAATCTAGATGAGACCGAGGTAATCAACTTGGGAGATTCAGTGACCGTCAAAGAAACTCGCATCAACATTCATTTATCTCCATTAGAGAAAGTGGAAGACACACAATTCTGGAAAGAATATGAAGACATATTTGCATGGTCGTGCGATGACATGACTGGTCTAGGTACATCAATTGTGGCTCACAAGTTGCCGACCAATCCAATGTGCCTGCCGGTAAAGCAAAAGCTCAAAAAGTTCAAGCCTGATATGAGTATGAAAATCAAAGAGGAAGTTATCAAGCAAATCAACGCCAAGGTTCTTAGGGTAGTTGGATATCCCACATGGTTAGCCAACATCGTGCCAGTGCCCAAGAAATATGGAAAGGTTAGGGTTTGTGTCGACTACCGGGATCTTAATCGGGCCAGTCCAAAGGATGATTTTCCCCTTCCAAACATACACATCCTGACTGACAATTGTGCAAAACATGAACTTCAGTCGTTCGTGGATTGTTTTGCCAGATACCATCATATTTGGATGGACGAAGAACATGTTGAGAAAATGGCTTTCATCACGCCGTGGGGAGTCTACTGTTATAAGATGATGGCATTCAGCTTAAAGATGCTGGGGCCACCTATATGAGAGCTATGACCAATATCTTCCATGACATGATACATAAAGAGATCGAGGTATATGTGGATGACGTCATTATCAAGTCCAAGAAAGCCACCGACCATATAGCAGGTCTAAGGAGGTTCTTCAACAAGTTGTGGAAATACAACCTGAAATTAAACCCCGCGACGTGTACATTCGAGGTTCTTGCCGGAAAATTGCTTGGGTTCATTGTCAGCCGCCGAGGAATAGAACTGGATCCGTCCAAGGTCAAAGACATCCAAGAGTTACCACCGCCAAAGAACAAGAAAGATGTGATGAGTTTCCTGGGGCGCCTTAACTACATCAGCCGATTCATAGCCCAGTCCACAGTAATATGTGAACCAATTTTAAAGATTCTAAAGAAAGACTGTCACGACCTCAAATTTTAAACCGGTCGGGATGGCGCTTATCATGGAACTAGGCTAGCCATTAACCACATGTTCACAATTTCTTTCAGAATCCTAATCTAGAATCCGAGCATTTCATAAATATACAATGTTTACTAAATAAAGTAAGCCAATAAACAGTCACCAACCCCAAAACCCGGAGCCAACAAGTCACGAGCATCAAGAAGAATAAGCCAAAATATACTATCATAATAAAAAAACTCTGAATGAAAGCTAGATACAACAAGAAGGAAAAAATAGAGATGTTGCGGACGGTGAACAACTACCTCTATATCCCGCAAATCCGGCTCCGCGTGGAAAAGAAGGCTAATGCTCGATATCTGCACCTGAATCTGCAAATAGAGGTGCAGGGAGTAATGTGAGTACGCCAACTAAGAAGTAATGAAAATAAATCAAGTCTAAGCGGTAAGGAAACACATAAACCCAATGCCATCAAATCACAATATACACAACCTTACTTTCCAATAGTATAACACAGATATATGAAATCGTCATGTCTTAAAACCAACTTCAGAAAATCCTTTGAAGAATGTATATTTTTTTTTCAACAACTTCGACTGAAAGGTTTAGTAATAAAATGAAATGAATCATATAGAGGCCCCTCGGGAAAAACATATTTCATAAGCTTAGAGTGAAACTAGTAAAATCATAAGTAGCCCCTCTGGCAAAACATGTATCATAATCAGCCCCTCGGGCATGCCTCACAGTCAATCATAATCAGCCCCAGGGGCATACCTCACCATCACTGGTAATCAGTCCCTCAGCAACTCACAGTCACTCATGCCTCCCAATCACTCCTCACTCGGCACTCAGCACTCTGTAGGTACCTGCGCGCACTGGGGTATGTACAGACTCCAGAGGGCTCTATAAACTAGCCAAATCATGCATCAATCACTCCCAAGCACCCTACCTCGCTCATATCATAACATTGTCACAATATTGGCCCACGGCCTCACTCAGTCAGACAATCTCATCCTGCCACTTGGGCCATAAATAAACGGGGTTCTCGACCCTTAATAGTATTTCATTTCAAGAAATAGTAATATCATCAAATAGGAGTGTCAACAATTTTACAAGAAAGACTGAGTGTAAAATCATAGTTTCAAAGTAGTGAGAATATCAGTAAAATAGCCCCGAAGGGGTTAAAACAGATCGGCACCAGGCCCCAAACATGGCTTACAACCCAAATATATCAAATCATAGTAATACTATAAAACATATGCTTAAAAAGCAGTTTCGCAACTCAATAGTTTCCTCAAAAGGAACATATTTAAAAAATTTCAATTCTTGCACACCCCACACTTATCATCCAGTGTGTGCGTCACTCCAAATCCATGAAAGGATGTAAAGTCCGGGGTTTACTACCCTCAGGACATGATTTATAACCATTACTTACCTCTACCGGGCCAAAACACAATCCGCAATGCTCTTGCCCCTCGAATTGGATCCCACTTGCTCCGAATCTATCAAAAACCAGTTTAACATCATCAATATATATCAAAGGAACTCAACCCAATCGAAAATCATCAAATTATACAAGAATCTCGAAATTCGGCAAAACTCGAGCCCGAGCCCACGTCTCGGAATTCGATAATTTTTATATCATTAGAATCCTCGTACTCCCACGATTCTATACATACCAAGAACACTAAAATCGAACCACAATTGCCCACTCAAATCCTCAAAAGAAGAATCAATTTCCCATGCACCCCTTCTTCCCCAATTTGGGTTTAATTCTAGCAATATCTATGGTTTAATCACATAGAAATAGACATATAAACGAGTTACGAAGTTAAAAACCTTACCTCCAAGTGATTCCCTTCAATTCCCTCTCCAATCCTCTCAAAAGTGCTCCCAACTCGTCAACAATGGAGGAAAATATGAGCCAATTTCGCACAACAGGCCTTTTAAAACATTCTGCCCAGCTATAAAATTTCCTTCACTGCGATCGCGAACATTGGAACGCGATCGAGATGCACATACAAACCAACCAATGCGATCGCAGACCAAAACAAATGATCGCATAAGACAATTTTCCACCCCACACGCGTGCCTCAGAATACTCTACGCGATCGCAAAAATTCCCACGCGATCGCACCGCCTAACCTTGTAAAGACCCGTAAAATTTTCTCGTTTTAAAATAATGCCCGAATGAGTCCCCGAGTTGTTTTTATTGTGGAAATTTTTAAAACAGACCTAGATTGAGTAAATAGTACCGCGAGACTTAAAGAATAAGATTTTCCAGAAAGTAGGTGTTATGCGACGCACTATGCGATTGCATAACGTGTATGCGGACCGCATAATGGTCGCATACATGGGCAGATCACTGCCCCATTTGAGCACAACTATGCGGTCCAATATGCGATCGCATTTCGGTTCTGCGGACCGTATAGTTGTTGCATTGTTGCCCTTTGATTTTTGGGAAGGAGGTTATGCGACGCACTATGCGATCGCATAACGTGTATGTGGACCGCATAATGGTCGCATACCTGGGCAGTGCGTTTTAAATTTTGGCCCATATTGAGGGCCATTCTGCGATCAGTTATGCGGACCGTATATCGCATTCCTGACCGCATTCTTGTGTCGGGCCCTATTATTCTAATTTTTAAAACCCGACCCAGTTCATTAAAACACTCCTCCCCTTCATTTTTAACCACTTTCTGAATAAAATTAGAGAGAAGGGAGAGAGGGTTCTTGAGAGAGAAAAACTTCATCTCAATCAATTGGATTTTCAAAGTCACCCAGGCCTGGAAATTTTGGGTAATCATCTTCTTCTTCATTCTAACAGGTAAGGATCCCCAAACCCTTTGCGTTAGTTTTCAGGTTTTAAACAAAAGGGGGGAGGAGGGTTCTCATGTATTGATTCTGGAAAATATAAGTCGATACCTTGCACTCATGATTGTTAATGTCCATAATCTAGTAAGAGGAAGTGGGTTGGGGTAAAATTCGCAAATAAGGGGTTGGCAATCTAAGGGATCACATAACATTCAATCAAATGCTTAAAAGAGTTAAAACTGCAAGCATGATTTCCAATTCTGAGTTGAATATGTTTAATTGTGAACTAGATGACAGTACTAGTTGGTCCGGTGATTTGTGAGTAAAAGTTAAAAAGGAATTTTGACCCGAGGTATGTATGGCTAACTTTAACCTTCGTAGAATCCTCATGTTGCGTCCGAGTATACGACATGTGTACCTTGTTCGTAAATATGTGAATTGATAGTTCAACGTGTTGAAACGTAAGATTCTATTCTTTGATCGTCTTAGTTGACTATCATGCTACCGTGCTATATGAGGATGTAAAAATTGTTTTGATGTGCCTATTTTATTTTGTGCAAGGCTCGTAAATTCTAGAGGGTATCGATATGAAAGTTTGTGTAATGAATGAAAGATTGTTAACGTGCCCAAGTGTATAATGGCTAAAAATTGTGCGTGGTAAGTAATGAAAAATGGTATTGTGAAATGATGTAAATGAGTTGAACAATTATGGCAACACCGTCTACATGAATTACTGCTTGGTGAGAACTATGGTGCCTTGGGCCCAAATAAATAAAGTGTTGATATGAAATTTTGTTCCTTGAAATGATGATTCTTGTGATGTAACTGTTTGTGGTTGTTGTTGTGATTTTAAATTGTCAGGCGGGGTCATGTTACGCGCTGCAACACTAAGCAATAAGGTTGATGAGTTGTAGTGATAAGGGTGGCCGAGGTAATAAGGGTGTACGAGGTAATAATGATGGAATGTGATCATTATCACTACTGAAATGAACTATTTGCTCTTGAATATGATGATGTTGAAAAGGGAAAAGGAGAGATTGTGAAATTGTTTGATTTTGGTTGTTTCCTTCCACGTGCATTAATTAATTGGTTCTATTACTGTCTCTTAACTGTGTACTGTTCGATTGTACTTGGGATAAAGTTTGTTCATACATACTAGTACTATTCCACAGTACTAACGTCCCTTATGCCGGGGGCGCTACATATTCTTATATGAATGTAGGTGGTTCTACATCAGGTAATTCAGCCCACCGTCAGTAGTGCCTCATCTCATTTCCGTCAGCTGTTCTCGTGAGCCCCAGTTCCTACCGGGGCCACGTGTGGCTCATGTCGCCTTATTTTGAGTTTATGGTGTAGTGCAATGTATAGCCGGGGCCTTGTTACCGGCAAGTAGTATATAAATCCTTTTGTATTTGTAGAGGCTCCGTAGACACAATGTGGGTAATGTATACATGTATTTTGGGTAGTAAGTGTACGGTTCAGAATCGTGGTCCACATTGGTAAATGTTGCATGTATTTCGTAAGTAATTGGCATGCTATGTTGGGAGTGATAAAAAGTAGAAATGAATTCAGGCCGTAAGTTTATGCTTAATTATAAATGAATAATTCACATGAGTAATGTATATTGAAATCGCGGGGTAACGCGTGAGATAGGAAAGGCAAATCAGGTTCGCTTGGCCGAGTTCACTCGGTTAGGCGCCGGTCCCATCCCTCGATTTTGGGGCGTGACAAACATGGTATCAGAGCCTAAGGTTTTAAAAGTTTCCTAGGATGTCTCGGTGCCGTGTCTACTAGAGCCCTTATTATCGATGTGTTGTCGACCACATGTATAATTAGGGGCTACATGGACGTTTAGGAAACACCCCTTTTCATTGTTATTTTATATCGTGTGGTGAAGTGGAAAGTGAAAATATTCTTGTCTAACTCGTATTTTGTTCCAAGCTTTTCATTGATAGAACTAACGAAGAGAGCTCGACTCGGCCTAGAGGCCAATGCCGCCCCAAGTGTGGCTGTGAATTATGTACCCGATGGTGCTGGTGAGAGAGAATTCCCGACCTTGAATCCATCTGACCTTTCTGTTCCAGATCAGAGTGTTCCTATTCCTGCTGCGGCGGAGGGTGCTACAATCCCTCCCGCCGATATTCCTGATCCTTCTTCGATTCCAGCTTCAGGTCCCGGTACTTCTGATGGGGACCTCAGGGGAGTTATTCATATGTTGACCCAGTTAGTGGCCGCTCAGGCCCAAAGATCTCATGATGCCCCTGCGTCCTCTAGCGGACAGGGATATTCTGCCGGTTTCAGAGTCAACCAGTTTCTGCGGTTGGCCCCTCCAGAGTCCTTAGGTATTGATCTAGAGGCCGGTCCGCAGGACTTTCTAGATGAAATGTACAAGACGCTTCGAGTTATGAAGGCTATAGAGACAGAGGGGGTTGAGTTAGCATCTTACAGGCTGAGGGGAGCAGCGTATTCCTGGTTCGAGATGTGGGAGGATTCCCGGGGGGAGGGAAGTACTTCAGCGAGATGGGATGAGTTCATTGATGCTTTCATGGATCACTTCTTGCCTGCCGTGACTATGGCAGCCCGTGCTATGGAGTTTAAGATTCTCAAGCAGGGTAATATGAGTGTGTGGGAGTACCACATGGAGTTTGTGAGGTTGTCCAAGTACGCTCCTCAGTTGGTATCGACTATGGATGCCAGAGTTCGACGGTTTGTTCAGGGCCTCAGTCCCTTGGTTGTGAATGAAGCTGCTACAACTGACTTGCACTCAGACATGAATTATGGTAAGATAGTGGTATTCGCCCAGGCCACAAGGCTAAAAAATTGAAGATAAGGTCGGAGAGGGAGAGTATTAGCAGAGCCCGGTCAGCGGGACACTTGGGGAGTTCTGTTGGAGGAGGGAGACCAGTTCAGGGGAGAGGACCAATAGGGCCATCCCAGTCTTATGCTCAGTCCTCATCCAGTGCACCGCCATTAGTGCTCCGTTATCAGCAGAGCAGTCGCTGCGGGCCAGGATCAGATAGCAGGAGACCCCATCAGTCCGGTCATCCAGGATGGAGGTTCCAGCAGTAGAGAAGGGCTCTGTGCCCTAATTGTGGGAGGTTCCATACCGAGCCTTGTTACCTGGATATCCCCATATACTTCGGGTGTGGGGAGGGAGGTCATATTCAGCGGAATTATTGTGCGCCTAGTCAGGGCATGGGTAGTGGTTTTGCTCAGCTGTCCGGTTCTTCAGTCGCCGCATCTTTAGGGCGTCCTCCAGCTCCAGCAAGGCATGGTGCAATAGGGGTGGAGTACGAGGTAGAGGTGGACCCAGTCACTTCTATGCTTTGAGTGGCCACCAGAGTGTGGAGGCTTCTCCAGATGTTATTACATGTATTCTGACTGTTCAAGCACTTGGTGTTTATGCTCTTATTGATCCCGGGTCCTCTTTGTCATATGTTACCCCATTTATCGCTTCAAGTTTTGGGATAAAACCCGAACAACTACATAAGTCGTTATCTATGTCGACTCTTGTTGGTGATTCCATCACAGCCGCACGAGTCCATAAAAATTATGTTGTTACATTTGTGTGGTCCAGATACCACGACCGATCTTATCGAACTTGGGATGGTAGATTTTGATGTTATCATGGGAATGGATTGTCTTTACTCGTGCTTTGATAAACTCGACTGCCGAACCAGAATTATGAGACTAGAGTTTCCTAATGAGTCAATTATTCAGTGGAAAGGGAATGGTGTGGTGCTAAAGGGTAGTTTTATTTCCTACCTTAAGGCCTCGAAGATGATTAAAAAGGGGTGTGTTTGTCATTTGGTCCGGGTTGCAAACACCACTTCAGAAGTGTTTTCCCCCGAGTCTGTCCCAGTCGTGAATGAGTTTCTTGATGCATTTCCGGACGAGCTTCTAGGGGTTCCGCAAGATAGAGAGATCGATTACGGGATATATGTATTGCCAGATACGCATCCAATATATATTCCACCATACAGAATGGCGCCAACAGAGTTGAGGGAGTTAAAGGAGTAGTTGAAAGACTTATTAGGGAAGGGGTTCATTCGGCCGAGTGTGTCTCCGTGGGGCGCTCCGGTTCTTTTCCTCAGGAAGAAGGATGGGTCGCTTCGGATGTGTATTGATTATCGGCAGCTCAACAAAGTCACTATCAAAAACAAGTATCCATTGCCTCGGATATATGATTTGTTCGACCAATTGCATGGTGTGAGGTTCTTCTCCAAAATTGATTTACGGTCGGGGTATCACCGGTTGAAGATTAGAGAGCAGGATATTCCTAAGACCGCCTCCAGAACTCGTTATGGCCATTTTGAATTTTTGGTAATGTTTTTTGGTCTGACCAATGCACCAGCGGCTTTCATGGATCTTATGAATCGGGTTTTCAAACCGTTTCTTGACTCTTTCGTGATTTTTTTTATTGATGACATCCTTGTCTACTCGCGGAGTCGGCAGTATCATGCTAATCACCTCAGGGCAGTTCCGCAGACTCTTCATCAGCACCAATTGTATGCCAAGTTTTCAAAATGTAAATTTTGGCTGGAGTTAGTCACATTTTTGGGTCATGTTGTTTCCAGAGAAGGGATTAAGTTTGATCCCCAGAAGATCACAGCGGTGAAGGATTGTCCTAGACCAACGACCCCGACAGAGATTCGCAATTTCTTGTGTCTAGTTGGGTATTATCGGAGGTTTGTGGAGGGGTTCTCTACCCTCGCCTCCCCATTGACTTAATTGACGCAGAAGGAAACTAAGTTCCAATGGTCCGGCGCTTGTGAGAAGAGCTTTCAGGAATTGAAATCAAGATTCACTTCAGCACCGGTGTTAACTTTCCCTGAAGGCACGGAGGGATTTGTCGTTTATTGTGATTCTTCAAGGGTTGGTTTGGGATCTGTGTTGATGCAACACGGGAAGGTTATAGCCTATGCTTCCAGGCAACTCAAGAATCACAATAAGAATTATCCGACGCATGATTTTGAACTCGCGACAGTTGTGTTTGCATTAAAAATCTTGCAGCATTATTTGTATGGGGTCCATGTGGACGTGTTCTCAAACCACAAGAGTCTCCAATATTTGTTCAACCAGAAGGAGTTGAATTTAAGGCAGCGGCAATGGTTAGAATTGCTTAAGTATTATGAATATTCTGCACCATCCGGGAAAAGCAAATGTAGTGGCCGACGCTCTCAGTCGGAAGTCGGGAGGCCGTTGGATCGGGAGGTTTGTCAATTAGCTAGCTTGGGGGTCTGTCTATCGACCTCATACGAGGGGAAAGTTATGGTGCATAATGGGGCAGAATCATCACTTGTAGCGGAAGTCAAGGAGAAGCAGTTTACTGATCCAGCTTTGGCGCAGGTGAAGGAGGCAGTTTTGAATAGCAAGATTTTGGCATTTTCACTCGAGAGCGATGATGGTATTTTGCGGTGCCAGGGAAGGCTATGTGTTCCTGATGTGGGTAATCTTCAGGAGAGGGTGATGGCGGAAGTTTATTGGTGGAGCGGTATGAGGAGAGGTGTGGCAGACTTTGTATCTAAATGTCCGAATTGTCAGCAGGTGAAGGCCGAGCATCAGTGGCCAGGTGGGTTAACTCAGCTTATGGAATTCCAATGTGGAAATGGGAAATGATCAACATGGATTTAGTGGTAGGGCTACCTCGCACTAAGCGCAAGTTTGACTCGATTTGGGTGATAGTTAATCGACTCGCAAAATCAGCTCACTTCTTGCCTGTCAATTCCACCGATACTGCAGAACAGTACACTCAGTTGTATATCAAGGAATTAGTCAGGCTTCATGGTACTCCAGTTTCTATTATCTCAGAACGAGGAGCCCAGTTCACGGCTAATTTTTTGAGGAAATTTAAGCAAGGTTTGGGTACTCAGGTAAATCTTAGCACAACTTTCCATCCGCAGACTGATGGTCAGGTAGAGCGGACTATTCAGAGGCTTGAAGATATGTTACGGGCTTGTGTGTTGGACTTCAAGGGTAGTTGGGATGATCATTTACCGCTTATCGAATTTGCTTACAATAACAACTTTCACGCTAGCATTCAGATGGCCCCATTTGAGGCATTGTACGGAAGGAGGTGTAGATCTCCGATTGGGTGGTTCGAGGTTGGTAAAGAAGAATTGTTAGGGCCAGATCTTGTGCACCAGGCATTGGAAAAAGTCAGAGTCATTCGGGAGAGGATGAAAACCGCTCAGAGCCGTCAAAAATCCTATGCGGACGTTCGTCGAAGAGAATTGGAATTCCAAGTAGATGATTGGGTATTCTTGAAGGTATTTCCCATGAAGGGAGTGATGCGGTTTGGGGAGAAAGGGAAATTGAGCCCAAGGTATGTCGGGCCATATCGGATTGCTCAAAGGATAGGACAAGTGGCTTATAGGTTGGAATTACCCCCTGATTTGTCATTAGTGCACCCGGTATCTATGATATAGCTTGCTTTCTTGGAGTCTCTTGCTCTGTTCGTCCTACTGTGGTATCAG